>CAKNET010000061.1:0-178981 GCA_930272545.1 Sphaerostilbella broomeana | reverse complement strand
CTGTCTGTCTGTCTGTCTGTCTGTCTGTCTGTCTGTCTGTCTGTCTGTCTGTCTGTCTGTCTGTCTGTCTGTCTGTCAGTCAGCGATGCCATGCGATGCCATGTCATGTCATGCTAGGTCATCCCTCCTCCCCCCTGGCCAATCTCCCTCCATCCCCCCATATGCATGAGACTGTCGGAAGTTTTTCTAGAAAAAGAAAAAAAGGAAGCAAAAAAGAAAAAAGAACCCGGCAACGCGGAAGACGCAAGACATGCACACAATATCCGGGGGCGACAAAATAAGCCACACATCAGACATGCCCACGCATACACACGCCCGGTTCTCTATCCTCTTTTTGCACTACTTCCCATCAAGTCAATTAATGATGCGAAATAAATAAAACCGTTATGTATACACACACACACACTCACGCACACACATAAGGTAGGTATCCAGCATGTGCAAGTTCCCGCACCTCCCTCTCTAGAAGCGGCGCCGGCTGAGGGATGGGATGGGATGATGATGTGCATATGGCGAACCTGCATCACATCACCACCACATACCAGGCTGGCCTGCACTAGACTTAGCTGGATGCGAGCTGGATAGCGAGATGGCTGGAAAACCTTGTGTTCAAAGTCACTGATGCTAGTAATTGCTAGTAGTAGAATACTTCGAGAAGAAGAAGAAGAAGAAGAAGAGACCCAATTTAAAAAGTGTTTGAAGCCAAGCCTTGTGAGGAGAAAAGAGGATGAAAGGAGGCTGAGGAACAGAGAGAAAGTCAATTCTCCACAGCAAGGCTAGTGTTTGTCGGAGACTTGAGATCCTCGGCTTCCTGTGTATTATAGTGGATGGTGGTGTTGAATTGGCAATTGAAAATTGGGTATCGAGGCGGTTGAGGAGAAGGTTGAGGAGGAGGAGGAGGAAGACAAGGACAAGGAGATGTCATGATATGAGGAGGAGGAAGAGGAGGAGGAGGAGGGAGTGATATGGAGACGCCCTGATACACTCACACCCTCGACAACGAGGCAGGTACGTACGTACGTACCTGGCACTTTACACAGCTGCACCACTCACAGCTACTAGAAATCACAGAGTGCTGAAGCCAACGATTAATTCAACAGTTTGCCTCCTAGCCCACTAATCTACAGCGCTTGTAAGCTCCCTAACGAACCTTTCTTACAGCCCTAGAGGGCTTCACAAGTGCTCCAGGGTTTCAAATCCCCCAACTCAGGCACCTTAGCTCCCCCAAGTCCAACGATACTGCCCGTTCCCTTCAGCTCAAGTACCTAACCCTGCCCCTCTCAACCAGCCAACCAATCCCTTCCCCCCTTAAACCTCCGCAAACGGCGCCCCCCGATGATACGGCGTTGAGTCACTTTACCAGGGCTGTTCTGTACAGCGAGCGCACGTTCTCTGTTGCATCTCGGGTGCCTCTAATGCGGCAATACCAGCTACACGGGACAGTAGGTACCAAAACGGTAGTGTCCATGGATTCCAGTTACTGTAACCCAAATAAAATACAGCTTGGTCATCATAAACCATCCCCAAATAATACATAAATAAATAATTAATTAAAATAAAAGATATACACCCCATGATTTATATCCATCCTCCTCAACTCCTACAACACAACTACCTAATATACCACCCCCAAACGCCACACCCTTCAGCCGACCCAGCTCTAGATTCCCTTCTAAACCGTCCACCCAACTTAACTTTTTACTAGCACAAATTAAAAAACGGGGGTTCAAAAAAATTTCCGTCTCCAGGGCGGCGGCAGCAAGTTAAGTTCAGTTTAGTCTAGTTGAAGTTCGGTCGTGCATTTTTTAAAACCGCCACATTATTGAAAAATGCGCGCCTACCATGTGTTTTGTTGTCTGTTTGATTTGCGAAACATAAGGTAGTCAGTATACGTACCTAGACTAGGTATGTACGTATAGCAGTAAATGGGGCTTTTGCTCCGCAGTGTTAGTTCGGTTCGTTCGTCAGATAACGATACGATACCACGCCAATTCCTTCCCCCCACCTCGTTCCTTGCGCCAAAGGAATTAAAAACCACAACAAGAAAGCTACACTGAAAAACCTTTAAATAGCTGGAAAAAGAGTAATCGCTATAGATTGAGGATTTCAAACTGTTTGGGTGTTGATAAGGTTAGAGTTTCTAATAGTGGCCAGCGCGAGAAAACAATAAACATCAACAGCGATATCATCATCATCATCATCACCAACACCAACACCAACACCAGCAACAGCAACGACAACAACAAGCAACATCAATTCGTCATACGATGTCACGACCCCAAACCCGTGACTCATCCGTCATGCACCCCATCCTCGTTAATCTCCCCGAAAATCACAAACATAATCTCAGACTCCTACATATATAGCCCAGTAATGTAATCAGCTGAATCACTTCGTATCAGATAGAGAGATATGAACACAAACAACAACAAGGGGGGCCGGAAATCCAGGGGAGGGGAGGGGGGGTGTGCAAACACATTCTCAGCCTCCCTTTATTTCTCTCTTATAAACACTTGCTCTTCATTATTTTTAACCTTACCTCCCTGTCTTCTGGCCAATCAAATATATAAATAACATTTAAACAACAAGGTCTGACCCCATGTCTAGAAAAATTGCGTCTTACAGAGAGATATGGCTTTGTTCCAGAATCTCGTGTAGGAATTCCCGCTCCATCCCTGCCGTCTAAGCAAAACGCCATATAGACGCCAGATCGAAACCGACCCAAAAAAAAAGGACCATCGATCCGCAGTTCGTCATACGTATACTTATGAAGGACATGCGAGATCCACACAGATTGAAACAACGCATGCTTACATGCAAGGTAGATAAATTGTCATTCACGGGCTACCCGAAGCCAAAGGCATCAAAAAGAAGTTTCGTAGCATGAGATGCAAAGCACATCCCGGCCAATTATTTGTCCATTTTTTTCTGTTCTGTTCTTCGCCTGTCCTCCCTCCATAGGCAAACCTCCTCCCATCGTAATTGTACACAAGTATAGTTGGTCATCATATTCATCTCATGCAAAACAAAGAAACCCCGTGGCCAGCAAACAAGACATATTGTAAGTGAAGTAAAGAAGAGAGTAATAGCCACAAAAGAGATAGAGAAAAAAAGAATAAAGAAAAACATATTGATTGTGCAAAACGATACAAAAAAGAAGCTAGCGTGATTTCCCTTGCCTTTCCGGTCTATTGTAGAGTGATGCCTCGGATGATTCCATTTCCTGTGCAATGCTTTCCCTGTAACAATTCCAATTCCATGTATTATATGCATTTCCTTTGACCACCATCCTTGTGTGTTCCAGCAAAACCAGATATATCCCACATCTCAAATGTTGGGGGGGTATTTATTTCGCTTTTAGTTCCGTGCGCCGTACTTGAGTTTGAACAAATGAAAAAAAGAAAAGAAATTGGCATGATAGAAAATGGGTTCCTCAATAGAAGGACTATCGAAAGGAAAATCGAAGTGAAGAAAAAGAAGAAACGAGAAAGAAGAAATGAGAAAGAAGAAAGAGAAGAGAAAAGAAAAGGAAAAAAGGTTATGAAAGAGTAGCCAGCCCAGTGGCACAAAGAATGCAAAGAATTGAAATGGATCGAGTACAGTTGCATCGATGATGATTGTGGTTGAATCGGAGGAATAAGGTGGAATGGCGGTATGTGAGAGTCATGAGTTGTGGGATTCAAGAGCGAGACACAAGAAAAAGCTATTCCGCTCATTGTGTGTTGGTTGCCATTAAGGAGTTTTCGAAGCTGTAGTTTTCCACATTCACCTTTTCAACTGTGCTTCGCGGGCTAGTGTTGCTTCGGCCAAAGACCTTGCCGCCCAGGCGGTTCAGCTTACTGCCAACCTCTGGCGCAGGCTGCGGAATGTCAATCAGCTTCTTCTCAATGGGGTCCACGTCAATCTTGCAAAAGAGGCTGGAGAAGAGGTACTGCTCGCCAGCGTTGTTGAGGAGAGGTAGCGTGCGGTACCCCTGTCTGAGGTTGGTGAGCTTGGCAGTGTAGCTCGCAATTGGTGGCCGTTCCTTAGTGCTCTCGGCATCGCTAGCCAGTCTGACTGACCAACGTACAAAGATGAGCTCCGGATGCTTGGTCGTCACTTTGAAGCGGAAGAAGCCCTTGTTGAACATGGGGTTGAAACCATTCTCCCGAATTACTTCCGTTTGAAACCTCAAAGCAGAGTCAGGCTCATGAACCAACTCAGTGCCCCTCTCTTTCTTGTTCCTCTTGTCGTTGGCGTGGAAGACATCGACCTCGACGTAAAAGTCCATGGACCTATTGGCCGGTAGATTGGCTGGTCGCATGAGCTGCTGGGCTGACTGGATATCGACGCTGAATGAAACAACAGATCGCTCCTTCTTGCCTTTTGCAATAGCTTCGTTGTACGGCAGGACTTGAAACTCTCGCAGCTCCTCGGGCTTGAGGACGTAGCCGGATGAGTCAGTACCGCCCTCAAACATTGCCTGGTTGACTTGCATGCCCATATCAAACGTTTGCCAGTTCAATGCGGCCATTTGGACACCGCGTCGCCAGTATGTCAGAGGGTCAAAGTTGGTCGAGGCAACACGGCTGCCATCAGGGTACACTCGCATCAAGTAGCGCATGTTGTGGATGTCCAATTGCATCTTTTCCTCCTTTGAACGCGAGTGCTTGGCGAAACTGGATTCCATAAACGAGAAGATGTGGTTGAACTTCTTGGCGGCAGGCACATCGAACCCGGAGAACTTGAGGCCGGCACAGTAGACGCCCAGCTTACCCAGGACAGGAACAATATTGTTGGATCCCTTTGGCGTGCCATGCTCGCTCCCGCTATCCGTGTCGCTATTGCTGTTCAACAATTCCTGCACTTGGCCCTCGGTGATGGTGTTAACGCGGCTCTTGCCAACCAGTCTTCGGGCAGGGTTCGTGGGAGCAAGCAGTGGACTTTGCGGGAGTGACTGCGAGGCTGAGACGGCGTTTGCTTCGGGGATGGTGGGCCGAGCAAGGGGAGAGTTTAGGCTATTGCCTCGCCTCCGACCGATGAAACCTTCACTACCTGCTGAGTCGTCCTTGGTCATTCTTGGCTGCTTGACTTTGATGAGAACTCGCTCCATAAGCTCAGAAGGCGAAGGCAGCTTGGTCGAACAGGGGTCCAGAGGTTCAGTCACCAGACGGGCACCGAATGCCTCTTTGATGATTTCGGCCATAATCGCTTGCTGCGTGGGGTTGCAGTGAACTTCGAGGGAGATCCACAGAGGGAACTTTGACTTGAAGAAGGCGTACCTGTTAATTGTTGTCATGACGTCCTTGAAGCTGATGGAACTGGTTAGTGTGCGACCATGGACGACCTGAGGCTGTCCGTCAGACCCATCCCAGCAATCGACCTCGACGCATCGGCAGCCTCGGACTAGCGCGGAGATGTAACCCTCGATGCTGGACTGGCCAGCAACTTGGCGGCCGAGAAGATAAGTATTGTGCGAGCTGGAGATGAAGTACTCGTTTATTGGCCGGTCAAGCGTATATTCCTGGGGCTCCTCAATTACAGGCACATTGTGACGAGATCCAAGGAAGCTGATAAAGGCTGTTTCAGACATGAAGCTCAAGTCGTCAAATTTGGGGTCGGTAATCTCCACATCGTCATTCCGGTGCTTGCGGACGAATTTGGTAAAAATCTTCTCCCAGGCAGGTCGGTTGGCATTGATATCCTCCCCCTGGTGCTCTCGGAGGAATTCCAGAAACTCGTCCAGAGTGAGGCCGACTTCGGGTCGCTTGCCGGCGCCTTGCATCAAGCGGGTGACATCGTGTCGCTGGCGCATAAGACGCACAAAGTCGAGAAATTCGGAAAAGTTCAACCGCTCATGTCGTCGAGCGTCGGCAAGTCGAAAGTTGGATTGCACAGTCGATTGAGAGCTGTAAATGTGAAGATTTTGGCAAACCCGCATAACACCGGAAATATCGAGTTCCTCTTGGTCTTCGGAATTGTGCCTGGACATTTCAGTCTGCCAGTACTGAGCAATGGCTCTCTCGTTGAATGTCATCAAAGATGTCATGACCTCTTGACGGTGCTTCAACATGGCGTCGAGGAACGTGGTCCAGATGTGGTACGTTTCAGCGTCATCGGCAATGAGGTGAAGAAATTTTGATTTGGACTTGTCTGGGACAGAGTAGAGAATAGAGAACCAGGTAGAGCGTTCACCTTCGGGGATGCTAAAGTCACGACCGTACTGCTGAATATCTGAGCCAGTTCGAATTTCTCTTACCTCATCTACGTGGAGAAATTTGTTGGGGCGGGCGCGATCCCAGGTCATCTTGTTTGTCTCAGGGTCGTACGCCAGGCATACTCGCCTTACTCGCTTCTTCTTGGAAACTTTCCTGAGCCATGTTCCTTGCTGAAGCTGTAAAGGGATGACGGGACCAGCCATAGTATTTGAATTGCCACTGATAGAGCCGGTCGTGCTATTAGCCGACGAATCCCGCGCAGCGTTGTCCAGGTAGTTGATGGATCGAAAGGAGATCATATCATCTCTCTCGTCTGCATCAGACTCGGAATCAGTGTTGGCAAGACTGAATTCAGGGGGAGTAGTTGTGTTGCTATCGCTTCGCCGACGCAGGTAGCAAGGGCCGACACTGGTATCACGACTGGAAGGCGCAGCTGACGACTGGCGCCTTCTGCTGGTGATTCGTCTAGAGGCTCGACTAGACAAGCGGCGGATAAGGTTTCCTTGTTTAGGGGCCTGGGGATTGGGGCCAAAGTTGCTAAAAACGGCTTCGGCTTTGGGGCTTGGGCTTCCTGTCCAACTTTGACCTAGGGAAGCCACGCTCGTTTTGTGGGAGACGATGGACTCGGGCAATTGGAACGCCGAAGGAACTTGATCTTCGTCCCGGGGTCGCAGAGGCTCGGGAGATGCCTGGACTGAGGAGTTGGAGGTGAGGAGAGCTGTGGGTTCGGGAGACATGATGGGGGAGCCTTGCTGCGAATTGGAGGCGGCGGAAGAGGTGCTGATGGCGGAGGCAGGCGTTGCTACAGAATATTGGCTGTGAAAAGTTGTTTGAACACGGCCAGGGTTGTAACGCTGGAGCCTGTTGAATTGTGAGGACATGGTGGTAGTGTTGATGGTGGAAGAGCCCGATTTTAGAGGCGCTGGAGACCGAATTGGGTCTGAGATGCTGCTAGGCATTGTTATGTTTGTGAGTGAGTAGCAGGCCCATTGCAGGAGCAAGTTCTCGAGATTCTGCAGGTTGCTTTGGCCCTTATAAGGTTCGAGCAGTTGCGGTATGCATGTTGCATCAATCTGGGGAACAAGACAGAGTCAGGATGCGGGGAAGAGGTCGAGCTCGTCGATCCACAGGGGCCTCGAGAAGTTATTGACCAGGTGCCAGCCGGGTCGGGTCAGATCAGGTCAGGGGGGGGGGGGGGGGGAGAGGGAGAGGGAGAGGAGAATGGAGACTTTGTTGAACGGGAAGCTCGAGATGCAGTCGTGCTGCTGCAGATGAATTGGTGTTCGTTCTGCGAGTCTAGCGGTTGCGGCTTGCTGCAGATAGCCTGCTGTCGGCGCAGGGGGACTGTCGTCGAGAGGGTGTCTCGGAGAAGTCAAAGGACGCACGGGCGAGTTGGGGGACGATCTGACCTGGCTCGGGCGATGTCCAGGTCGCAGGGCAGGCTGGTGGTGAGGTGGCAGGAAGTGGTCGTATGCAGGTCGCTGCTTTGGGGTGCTTGTCCTAGGACGAGCGTCTCGGGGTCGCTGCTGCTGCAAGGCAAGGCGATGCAAGACAAGGCTGACGAGTGCAGTGCTGTGTCGAGGCGAAGCTATCAGATCCGACAGGAGTAGTTGCGGTAGAATCGGGGTCTGTGACTGGCGAACTTGAGTGCGTAGATATCATTCAGAATGAGGCGCGGGGGTTGATATGTGGTGTGCGTGCTCGGCGTCGAGGAGGCAAATGGGGAAGAAACAACGTCAACGTCGAACGGTGACACTGATTGCTGAATTGTAGCGAGATATAGACCGAGGGATTCGTCTGTGATGACAGTTTTATATCGCGTGCGCAGAGACACAAGCCTTGAGGAAGAAGTCAAAGTTCCAAGATCGGAGGCGAGCAGGAATGGTGGGAGAGACGGGGGGTCGGAAGAGATTCGTCGTATATAAAGGCAACGGACAAGAATGTGTATGGCGCTGTTCAAACACGATGCAATCCTGCGTGCGTGTAACAAAAAAGATGTGCTTTGGTAAAGGGTAGACGAGTAGCGACCATCGGTTTCCAGCAGGAGGATGAGGCAGGGTAAAGTATGTTAAGTATGAAGAGGCATAGGAGTAGGTGGAAAGTGGTTGAGTCAAAAGCGTCGCGGGATGTGCAAGTAGTTTATCGTGGGTGTGTGGCGAGAGGAAAGGGGGGTGGGGGTGGGGGTGGCGTTTGTAGGGCCAGATGAGGGAGGGCAGGGAGAGAGAGAGGGAGGGTGTCTTGTTATAGTCGGAGGCTAATGATTTTTTTAATTTTTTTAATTTTTTTTTTTTTTTTTTCCCTTGTTCGTTTCCCTTGTGCTGGTGCTCTCCTTTAGCACTTCTGCTTCTTCTTCGTCTTCCACATACGATACGTCCTCTTTCTGGGGGGGCTGCTCTCATTGGGTACACTTTGTTTGTATTACCGGCTCTCCGTAGTTGACAAAGTTAGCTACGATGAGCCTCTCTGCCTTTGTTTTCTTTCTCCTCCTTTCCTTTCCTTTCCTTTGCTTTCCTTTCTCTTCGGCCAGGGAAGGGGGGGGGTAGTAATGTGCCTATAGTACATTTGTATGAGAACCACCCAGTGAGACACACCCACTCTCACTCGCTCTCACTCAGTGGCATGACTCTCTCTCTCTCTCCGTCTATCTCTCTGTGTCTCTGCCTGGGCTCTTTGGTATTACCGGGGGAATGCAAAGCCAGGAGAGACATGGGGGGGTTTCCAAGTGACGATACTGATGAGCACTGGCGCTGTGCTGCTCGACTCGTTGCTGCCCAGGCCCATCATCGGAACCATTGGGAACCACTCGTCGCGCCCAGCATCGCACCACGACGTCAGAGCACATTCATTTCTGTCAGCCCAGCCCAGCCCAGTCACCCAGTCGCCCAGTCAGGCCCGGCACAGAGTGAGGCGGCAAACGTCGCCCATGATGACCAGCTCTCGTTTGACGAGACAAAAACCTGGCCGGCGCTCAAGGACATGGGCCATGGGCTCTCTCCCTGTCCTGGCCTGGTGTCTGGCCTGGTGTGCGAAGCGCGCTGTTTGCGTGTCCATGGATGTATGTATGTGCGTGTGCAGCGATAAAGCACACACTGCCAGAGCGGCGGCCAGGGCGAAAATAAATCGATGGACAGCTGTGGCCTAGGCGGGGGGGTTAATTAGCGGTCCTCTACAGCGGAGATGCGCTGTGCTGACATGCCAAAAAAAAAAACCCCCAACTAAACAGCGAGATACACACAGCCGAAGAAGAAAAAATACTTTTTTTAGGCCGTTCCTTGCCCTTTCTGCCCCCCTCTCTCGCGCTTTTTCACCCAAGGGCAGAACAGGGCGTAGGACAAACGGCGAGACTGAACGGAATGGAGGGTGTCCACGTAACGGATAGCCAGGGGGCCACAATGCTCTACCCGCTGTTGAGCCATACCCCAAAATGTCCAACAAAAAAAAATTCCCTACGGAGTATATCCAGTGACCAATGCCCTCCAGAGAGCCCAGCGGCACGCACATTGCTTGCCATGGCCAGGGACAGAGCACGCATGACGACGGAAGCGCGGGGGTCCCAAGAGGGGCGTGTGCATCCGTGCCTTAAAGACCCGCCTGGTACGAGGTGCGCCTTTAGAGCTTGCTTGGCGGCCACGAGCGCTTCAGGTACTGGCCGCGCGCGAGGTACATGCCCGCCAGAGGCACTCCCCGTACTGCCCTCGTCGAGGTACCTTGCCATGTGTCTGCTACCTTACCAGCTCGACCGATGCCCAGATCAACATGCCCCCCCCCCATCATCCAGCTGTCCTATCCTACCACCACGCCCGCCCTGCCCATCAGTGAACATTTCATTCACCCCGCGCTGCTGCTGCTGCTGCTGCTTTTCAGGGCTTTCATCAGACTGACAGGCAAACAGAGACACAGGCGGGCGAGCGGGCAGGGGACATGAAAAGAACAACGACAGGGTTGAAACGATAATGGGGCTACAATGGGATGCTTCTCCTCCCCATTCAAGAACTCACAGCACGCACTCCACGCTGTTGCCGTGCAGGTGCTCCGAAGGCCCGCCTAACACCTACCGTCTATTTTCCATCCGCCTGCTCCGTCCTCTGGCTGATGCGGCGCCAGCCCTCTTCCTGTTGTGCCCAAAATAAGCCCCCGAATGGAAATCAAGCGCTAACTGGTTGGATTCGCCGCCGCGTCTTCGTCGCCAAGTGCTCCGTACCAAGATCGCGCGGCCGTCCCCCTTTTTGGATCGCCTCAGACAGAGAGCTAAAATCCTCATAGTGCCATCATAGCCGTCGAAGCACGCCAATCCTCAAAGGGCTCTAAACGCTAGCCTTTGAAAGAGGCACAACACAGCATCACGCCAGGGGGTTGTTTTGCTGTTGGCTGGCGGATGGGCGGATTCTACCAGATATGACGACGTTGCGGCCCAAACAGAAAGAAAAAATATGGTCCAAATTTGTCCCCTAGAGTCATCTAATTCCAGCGTCGTTTCAGCTCCAACTTTCAACCTCGCTGAAAATCAGTTTCCCAAGGAGGTGCACACGGCGTGGCTATTGGTGGTCATGAGGAGCTGCACTGCCCTAATTTACCTGAAATACACCGGACTTGGAACAAAACTTCCACAAGTGTGACTGTGTCTTCGCGCATATGTCTTGTCTTTTGATGATCATTTTGTGCCTCCTCATATTTTGTGCTCCTACAGAGCTGCGATCAACGGTCACTAGTCCGATCCCTTCAGTTGTATCGCACTCAATCAGACCACACTGAGGAGTCGTGTGCCCGGGGCTTATTCGGGGTCTCACTGCCTCTTGATTATGTATGCACATACATATGCTGCAAAACTGACTGGCGCGTAATGGTAAAATAGCGTCATGGTCTCAAAATTGAGCAATAGAATCTGGGACCGATAATAGGTAGTTGTACGACTCCACCAGGGTCTAAGGTTATTTTTGTGTACGTACATACACACATATATGTGCAACTTCCGGCTCGACCGTGTGTTCCACTGCCACAAGGTGCTCCGCAGTGTGTATACTTCATCATCCTGTCATCTCGCCTCGCCTTTTGCTTTGTGTCAGAAGGCTGCTGTGTGAGTTTGTTAAGTCGGTCGCCAAGACCTAACTACGTCTAGAAATGAAATATGTGAGCACGTCAGTGCAGTCGCATTTCACCAATTATGTCGACAGCCAAGATGTCCAGCTCAACTCAACACCCCATTCCATTCCATTCCTTCTTTTCGGATCAATATCCTGCCTCATCAAGCGCAAATGATGACTATCTACTACGTCGCGAAAAAGGCCGCTATTCGATCGCACGTCTTATTGGCCCCATCCTGTGTCTTCACGGGTGCAGCTGATCATAGTTTGTGCTGCCACGTCACAGTTGCACTGTCATCTGTTGAAAGAGTTCTCTCCACAAGAGCTCATATTGCGTGACCGAAAGCTTTTCGCGTCATTGCCACAGAATTATGTTGTGCATTCCAGCCCTTCGTGGTTCCATTTTGATATCAAAAATATTTTGGCACACCATAACCCCCCAGACATCGGTAACACTGGTATCCTTTCATTAACCACCTGGATGCAAGTGCGGCTACGCAGTGCCAAGATCAGCTCTGTTTCTCTGTGTTCCCTTCGGAGCTTGCTTATTAGCAGCGCTGTTACATAATTCGTAGAATTTTGAAAAATCCCCAGTGGTTGAAAGGTGCTGATCCCTCATAGCATTGGGTCACGTTGCCAATACTAGGTTGTCCACAACTCGAGGGTCCTGGTGTAAGCGCCCTTGTACCCCAGTTTAAGGACAGATGAAACAAGAGGATGGGCCAACAGGACAGCAGAGATCGACAAGATGGGCAAGATAGACAACTCAGCCCCCGGTCCTCCGCAGCCAACAGCGACTTCACTATGACTTTGGCAAAGGCGGCGAAGTAGAAAAAAAAGTTGTGGCCAAGCCCTTGGAAAGAGGGGTGCTCATCGCAATCCAGGGCTTGCGAGACTCTTTTCCACAAAAGTCCCCAGCACTGCTCCCGCCTGACTTTCAGGGTTGGGTGTGAGTTGACTGTTGTTTCAATACGCCGTTGTGGAGTTGAGTAAACGCTTACCACTCTTCAGCGAGGGTGCTGGAAACAGGTAGGTAGTACAAGTTGCGACGAATGGCAAGGCGAAGCGGGCTTATTGGCCTTCATGTTTGACAGATGTTGTAGGAAAGCTGCGTTGGTTCCAAACGCGCTCATTCGCTCCAATCAAGCAAACCCTGAGAAGCATTGCTTGCCAAGGCTCCACGAGAGCCGAAAGGCCGTCTTGGAGTCTTGGAGCTCCCCCACTATCCAAACACGGACTTTGAATGCTTCAGCAGCACGTTTCGAACTGCAGTAGATAGCGCCATCACTTGATTAGGGCGCCCATGCCGTGGAACGACCGGATGCTTGGGTGAGCAATGACTTATCCGCATGAAACAGCCTTTGTTCATCTATTGACGGAGTTACTGCCTTGAGATTCCGCTTTGTTTTGAACCAATGATGTCGTATCCTTGGAAAAATAAAAATAAATTTAGTAAGCGGTGCCGACCACAACATATCTTACATTACCAAATTATTGATAACCAATTTTTTTTTTGCTGACTCACTTGATGGCTAGGAGATGGGTCTGCCATTAATCCGGTCGTGCGAGGCTATTGGGCGCACGTTTGTCGTTTTACCGTACCACGAGGAGGCAGACGATGTCCGATGGCCAACCCATTTTAAGATGGCGTAAAAAATAATCTGAGAGACGAGCTTGGTCGCTCCTCACAGATATCAGCGAGTGTCAATGCAGGCTAATCTAGACTCGAATTACTCGATCAGCAGCTTTATTTGGGGGTTAGGCGCTGTTTTGGATCCAGCGACGTCGCACTCCTTCTCCCTTGATAGTTGACTGGTTGGCCTTGTGGGGGACGAAGCCAGGGGAAGAAGCCACTCGGTCGGGTTATCCGGCCAGGCGGATTACGCTGCTACTATTAGAAGAGAGCCGCCATTAAAGAGACTCCAAATGTCGACACACAGACAGAGCAGACGGCGTTAATTACTAAGACTATTTTCGCGAGGATGAGGCATGTTGTCGAGGCTTAGCTGGATGTCGTTGGACCGACCGGGAATCCTGTTGTTCCGCGCCTTCTGTCTTCTACTTTCTATAGTGTGCGTCGAGATGAGATGCGGGCAGCCTCCCAGATTGGTGCCTTCCGCGACTACCTAGAATTCATCCATTCATTATTATTACCTCACATTGCACGGCATGGCATTACATGGCATGGCATTAGATTGCGCATTGTTGCTCCAGTGCATATATATGTGCTCAGCGATGATGCAGTTGGCAGCATAGTATCCATGGATACACAGCACAGCGCAGCACGGCGCGGAATGGCATAATGAATGGTATGCACACTGCATCGCACAAAGTATGTACACATGTACGTACCACCTGCATTGTGTGAGGCGAGGCCAATTCAATTGGCAGGCACGACCACAAACACCATGAGTGGCATGAGATGCTGTGCGATTGCCTCAAGATCGCGATGTGCTGACTCGGCGTGGAAGGAATAACCGGGAGGGGGTTCGTATCTTATCAAATGCGCAGGAGCATTGTGCACTAAAATCATTAATTGAGTCTCAAATCCGACCGACGGGGCCAATGATGAGATCATGACTCTTTGTGTCTCCCATCCTGCTATAGAAGACCACTATATTAATAACGACCCAGAGAGAGAGAGAGAAATCAAGTCAATGGCGCCATCCCCGGACTGTGCTCCGTAGCATCGTGAGAAAGAGCCCAGAAACCCAATGCCCTCCCAGCAGCAGTAACCAAACACAGCATGGCCTGCTAGCTACCAAGGCCGCCGTCTCTCAGCTCAGAGTCTCCGGCGGTCTGGCTCTGAGGGGGGGGGGGGGTGATTCTAAACCCCGCCATTCGACTTGGCCAAAAAGGGGTTAGCCATGCACAAGTGGCCCTGGTGTGAGGAGAGCTTGGTGTTTCCAGGTACTTGACCTGTTGCGCTGGCCATATGTACCGGTACCTTGTCTTGCTGGATGCAACACCTCCTACCACTCCCCCGTTTGCTGCGATGCTTTCAAAGCATCACCGTTGCAACTCTGTCTGGTCCGTACTGCGTCCGGCCATCTGTCGAACTCGCTGCGGCGGGCCAAATCCCTATCCTGCCTCTCAATTGGCCAGCCAAAGCGCCAGGCCGCTCAACCTCAGAGACAGACAGGCAAACAACTCAATGCTGCAGCCTTGCAAGGCCCGACGACATTGCTCGTCCATCGCCTCGCTGTTGCAGCATCGCAGTGCAGATGCAGCTATCCTGCATCAACCGCCCAGGCCCTACCAGTCGCGCCGCCGAGACTACTACTGAGCGTCACCTGAGCCGCTCGAGTTCGTCGTCCTGCCAGCCCTGTGAGCTATCCGTTACGAACAGCCGTCTTCATCTGCTCCCAGAGAGGCTAGAATTCATGGGCAACACGAGGTTGCTATTTGCAGAGGCAGCGCTTCGTTTCCCGCTGCAACTGGAACGACTCGACTAAGGCTGAGGGCAAACCATGCAGCCAACACCCTGCTCAGTTCCCGCCCAGCAACCTGTCCTCTACCATAGTCAAATCAGATCTGCTGTGCTCGCTATGTACCTTTAGAGGGCCGACAGCCCAACTGCGGGGTCCTGGATAAGTTTGGGTTTTGGTGTATCAGCCCTAACAAGAGTCATCGACAATATTGATACGATAAGGCCACAACCTCTCAATTCACCGACTTTTTGAGTAAATATCATCGTCTCGTGCGGCGAAGCCACCACCCGAAGTCGGGTCTAGCCGCTCACCATCGTGGTAGCACAACAGGACGAACAGTCATATCGGTCGGTGAGGGAAACTTTAGAGACGACTCGATGAGGCGCGCAAATCACCCTCACGCAAATCAGATGCGGTGTATGGTCCGTTCTGCCCAATAGCTTCCTGGCCTGTGCTGGCCAAATGCTTTGGACGTGGACAGAGGCCCAAACCAATCAGTCGGCGCACAGCAAGATGCTTGGGTCGGTCCAATGTGGGAAACCTCAAACAGACGCCAAAACGAGAATAGCATTGACCTCAAACAACCACCCAGCACCGACAACCTGGGCCACACTGCCTGCAAGGTAGCCGCCATTGGGCTGACTGTTGTTTGATGATGCACCAAACGGCAGCACCATGACGTCCTCGCCCCAGTTTCATCCAATCGGCTGGCGCATTTGCCTTCGGCTGGCGTGCAGCGCCACTAGCCCAAGATGGTACATCATCCATCCACTCCACCTCCGCGGCCCGCCAGCGACATTGAATTGGTTCGTCACGTGGCTGAGAAAAGCTGACGTCTTAAATTGGCTATTTTCTCGAATCAATTGTCGCCAAGAGATCATTGAAAGGTGCAATGCTTGGCCAGAGGAGGGGGGCCGACGGGGCAACCTGATCCTCATCCTGATCTGGTGCTGTACATTACCCTTGCAGCTTGTTGGATGGCCGTGTTAAGCCAGCGGATAGCGCAAAATCAGCACACACTGCACCAGCCAGCACGAAAGGATTTGACCGTGCAATGCCATTGGCGGTTACATCCTTGTGACGTAACCACGGGTTCCTAAGTCCAGCTTGGATCCCACCTCGGACTGAAGAAGCACCGCATAAGCAAGCGTGCATACCAGGACCAGTTTGACGGCTTCCACTGGCCAATTGGCGGTTTTCCCCCTTTATGATTAGAAGACATGGAGAGTGGTCAAAGTTGCCCATTGGATTTCGGAACGCTCTCTGCCTAGTCACCGAAATGTCTCTTTGTGTTTTGGCACTCCTCAATTATCTCCGGGACGCTTGTCGTTGGGACTCGTCCGTCAATGACAGAATTAAATTGGTCAGAATATGCAGTTTGACGGCAGAGTCCGAATTCACATGCTCGCATGTTGTCAGTCATTACAGGTCTACGGAGCAAGGCGATTAGGACATGGATTGCTTCTTCACGAGCTCGAATCAGCTACCGCGCGACTCAGAATTTCTGCTTAGCGTCTGTCCTAATTTCTACGCTGGACTGAGAGATTATTCCTAACAAAATGCGAAACGCGCACATCTACGATTGTCGTCTGAGAAACGTACTCCGCCTATCCGGTTTGTTACCACTGCACCTTGAGTCCTTGACACGTCGATATTACAAACACATAATGTTTGTACAGGGTAGCGGTTTCCCCTATTAAGTAGGCTCAATGCGAGCCACAACATCTTATGTTAGAGCGCCTCTTTCGAATTTCAATAGACCAGCATCAAGTTCAGTTAAGTAGAGGGAGGTCTATGGCCTATCTATCAAGTGGCTTCTTGCGTCCCCGTCCAACTTCGTCAAAACAAACGCATATCAGGCATTCCTGATCAATACCTTGCTTTGATGGGCATGACCTGAAGCAGTGTAAAGTCCATGACCATGCCCCTAAATCATGTTTCCCTAAAATCATTCAGCAACATTACGTTGGTCAGGAACGACACTGGCCAGATACTATTCGACCCAGTGGCACATATGCAGAACATGCACATGCACCTGTCGCGGGGATTTTGTGCATTGCAAAACTATTGACATGCGGGAGCACCCATGGGAGGTCCCACTATCATGACATGACGGGAAGCCAGCTGGCTAGTGGTGCAACGTGTCGCGTCGCTTATTCCTGCAGGCAGCTGCTGCTCAACACACAACTCCGTATGACACGGTATTGAATGCGGGGGAAGCTTGAACATTGCACCCGATTCGCAGCCCTTCGCTTTAGATCGTCTACGATCCTCGTCTGTTGATATCACTGTGATTCACATCATGATAGCCCTTCGGGGCTAGTACGGAGTTCACGGCATTCGAATCTAATCATATTATTGCATCACTATTGGTATCTACGAAAACAAATCGACAGGCCGCCCGCATCTAAAGAAAAAAAGGTCTGCTGGAGTGGGTGTTTTGGCAGAAATCTGATGGCAACTCAGTCAACTCCTTTCGGGCTCTTGGAAAACGAATGAGATGACAAGATCCAACAGCGAATAGAACGACATGCAACCATGATTCAACAAAGATACTAGCTAGCACCCTTCTGAGTGCTCTTCCACTTAGAGCCTCAGTCTCAGTTGGGCGGCTGACAGGTTTTCCTCAGTGGACTTTAGCTACGCCCTTAAAGACAATGGCGTCTTATATATACTATAATCACTTGGCTATTTGCGCGCACTACGTCCAAGCGTGCCCTCCTTAGCATTGCGACCGAACGGCCTAAGATCCGTAGCACTGACTGCTTAACCGGAATAAGCGAAGCTGCTAGATACGACTTCAGGGGCACGGACTTTATTAGTGATTGATATACGAGGAGGCATTACTTGCGCTTCCCTTGCAGAGTTATTATGCAGTTACCCTGTCGCCCAACTGTCCTGTCGCACTGCCAGAGTAAAATCCACTAGAGGGATGCTTTGTTGTTTGCTGTCTATTTCGACACAATACGAAAGAAGAGTTGCGCTAGTAGGGCTGATGTTCTGCACAGCATGTACCTGACTTTTGGGCGTCGTTCGTTTTGCCCCATGGGGAACTTCCATCGACTGTGCACTGTTTCAGCCACAGTCTGGAATTCTGCCAGTGAGCTTCCTCACCACAAACGGGAGGGGAACGAATTTCGTATCTAATCGTCTCGCAGAGCACTCCGTACGAATGGTCCTGATTAGTTGGGCATCCATTAGTGGGCTTTCTTGCGTGGAACGGTGGATGTGTGAATGAGAGCGAGGGGTGCGAATGTTTTCGGACCTGATGCCGCCCTTCTCCCGTCCCGTGTTTGACTCCGCCATCGTATTTTCCTTTTTCTGGCAACCTCTCTGTTATCATTTTGAGATTATTAACACACATGAGAGCCTGTTGTCATTTTCTGTTCTATGGAGCTCCAAACCAATGTGGTAACATCATCAAACTGAATTGAAAACTACCTGAAGAGCATCGCTAGTGCTGCCGAGGTGGCCAGCTGGATTGCGCAGAATGGGCCGTACTTGGCATGTCCGTTCAGCAGCGGCGTTTTAAGTCTACTATTTAAAGACTCCTTTTGGTGAGGGATCGTGTACATGGGTCATCTCTGGAGTCAGCACTTTGAACACCATGAGCTCCATAGACTCAATTTCTGATGCTGTCCTGAGCGGTACTAAGAAAGGTGGAATGGGCTCTAGTCCAACAGCGTTGATACTCCTATCTTTAGCATGCGATTGTGTCAGCCCGAGAATCAGAAGCCCGTCGTTTCGAGCTGCGGCAAATGCACAAGAAACACGTTTCTGCCTGGAGGTTGGAAATACCAAAAATTCGCACCACGAGCACGTATTTTCGCTTTTCGGTACCTGGAAGGGATGTGTCGATGCGAGCCATGATGAGAGCATAGTGACGCTGCCGAAACCCATCACGATGTTCCTCATGCACCCGCTTCAAGCGACTGGGCGTTGCATGCGACATGCGCTGAATGACGATAACAGACAACCACATGCACGATATGACCGCCCCAGAATTAGGCTGACTTTTGTGCGAGGCTCGTGATGCGCCGTGGGGGAAATTGGCACTTCTGTTTGTCGAATGAAGCCCTGCCAACCCCCCTCTTCTCCAAATGTTGCTTTGCATGGAGAGTCAAGTCAGTTCGTCGTCTGGTTGGCAGGATATTCTCGTTTGTTGCTCCCCACACACCGTTGATGGGCACAATTCAGCCTGGTATACAGACGCTTGCAGACAGACACGCATATGCAGACTTACATCTACACAAGCACGAAGACATCCCACCCTTCAACCTTCGCACGCCACTGCCGCGTCGTGTCACCACTGAGAGCCAGTTGCGACCACCCATCACCCCTCCTCAGTGGGAGTGGGTCTGGATGGAAAGATGTTCGTTATATTTTTGAATGCAACTCGTGGGGAACATGGTGTGATGCAAGCATGTCAGCGAACCAGTTCTCAGTCAATTTCTAGAACTATTCCCTTTGGCAATCGGTGGTTGGTGACCAGACCTCAATGGCTCTACCTAATTAGCCCAAGGCTGTGTCTCCCAATTGCTAAGTCCCAAAGCTATGCACGAAAACCCAATAAAATCATTCAGAGCTTGGCCATGGCATGCAAGGAATAAGACCAGAAGTTCTAGTGACGACTATGATATATAAAAAAATGGGCAATTGTGGGTTGCGCAATTGCCTCTTTGGAGAATCCGAGTTGCTTTTGATGTGTGGTGCTGATACGTCAAGGCTGCTATGACTACACGAGTTGGTCCCATTGCCTCGGGATTGTGCCGTTACACACGTAGCGGTATCTAAAAATGCCAACGGTCCGAACAGGGTGACGTATCTCGGTCTTCTGACCAGAAACATGAGTGCGAGCAAGCGAAGTTAAGAGGGGAGCATCTTGCGGATTAGCCGCAATGCTTTGCAATCCACCTGTTCATCGATGATCTCGATCAGACTGACTTTTAAGCCGCTGGGTATCAATGGTCAAAGGCTAGATGATCCGACCTTGTCAGAAGATATGAGAATTCACACGGCGTTCGTCCCCCCTTCTTCGATTTGTCATATTTTGTTTGTATCGATTTCATTCAACAACACATAGCGACTTGGAGAGCTTCGCTTGCTTATGCTCATTCTCATTATCCTCAATTGCATATTGGGCGAGTCAGATTTCATATGCAGTCATCTACTCCATGGTATTACTGAGCGTGGAAATAGTGGTGTGACCTTTGCCCGCACAGTATGCCGCCGTGCCGTCACCAGGACACATATGCATACATACTACCTACTCATGACTTGAGATCCTCCATAATCTCATGAATTACAAACCCTCCATCCTCACTGCTTCTTGTTCAATCATTCGAGGACATTTCTTAGCCGACGAGAGAACAAGTGCCTCTAGCTCTAGCTACTCTTCTTTGAGACCACTGTGTTTCTCAGCATATGGTGTCGTCTAAACCTGCTTCTCCGAGTTAGCCTCATTGGCATGCTGGAGGATTCACTGGGAGTCTTCTTGTGGGTGTACGAGGATGTCCCGTGGCTAGCTGACTGGTCGGCTGCATGGGAAAGCCTGTCCCTCTGTAGTCGATCACGCAGGCCAGGATATCTTACATCGAAGCCCCAACTGGCAGACACAACAAGATACCATGAAAAGATCCTCTGAGTATGGAAGCAACTTTTGCTATCCTACTTATCACCACTCTATCATGCTACCTTCCCCAACATTAAGTTGTAGGTAAACTACGGTCTGCATGGCGATCCAACGCGCGCCATCACCGGAACTCCCAACGCAGTCGCGGCTTGCGGGCGGCTGAACGCGGCCCTGTACGGCTTCTTTCTACTTGCTGGGTGCCCTCTCACTTGTATTCCAATCCTTGTACCCTATGGGGGGTGGATATACATGTCATTCACAACCTCAGCTTTAACAGCAACCAGTGAGAGACCCTGGTGCGAACCCTCGCCCAACCACGGCAATCGCGCGTCTCGTACGCCAAACTCGATTGCGTACTTTCAATCAAGGTAGAAGGTCATTTGAGATGTTTGATCTTGGTTAGGGAGGGCAATATTAATTGCGGTAGAATATTGGTCACACCTGTGGTTATCCATGGACTAGGCCGGCCTCGACCACGACAGCGGAGCTGTTGTCATGGCTGCGTTCAAATCCCCAACCAACAGCTTGACGCTTGACAATACATGAGTAGTGTCGCAGGCATTTTCCCATGGTGCGGTACCTGCTCGATTAGTACCATCCCACAGCCTTGCCCTAGCAAAGAAGGACTGTCCAAGCTACCGGGACGGCACGCAATGGCAGGGGGTTAACGGTGAAGACGGAAGTTTGTGGAGCTCACCATGTCAGAAACACAAGAAATGTACTGCCAACTTTGGTGGCATTCGACCTATATGCTACGCGCCGCGGTTCCTTTGCAGATTTGGTCTCATGCGCAAGTACACTTGTGCGCGACGCGCATTAGTTTGTTGTATTTTGTTGGGGTTGGCGGCTATTGTTGGAGTGATAGGTGATAAAACAAGCGAGGCTGAAGGATCTCCTTAGCAAGGCCAAGAGAGACACAAGATGATGTTAGCTTTGGATCATCAGCCACGTCGACTGTCAGTTGCGGAGCGGCCCTCTCCGTAGAGCCAACACTAGAAATCTCCAAATCCAGTATTCGCCCGTTATTTTGCAGACGGTGACTTGTCGGATTTCTCCTAATCTGGGAAAGTCGTTTGACAAGAACATTGAAGCTACTGCAGCCGCCACTCATCTGCGTCACGGAGGGTAAGCAGTTTCATTCTCTCATACCCTGGCGATGGGCTAAGAAGGTTGGTTTTGTTAGCGAGGCGGATCGCGAAATGGCTCTAGGTAGAAATGTGATGTGCCTGTACCTTTGTGATGAGAGCGGCTTCTTAGGACAGGGGTACGTGTCGGTCGTACATATGACATACCCACAAGATTCTCCGGATTTAAGACACGAACACTAGGAATATCTGCGAGAGGTCAACTATGATCAATGGTGCATATGTATGTTTGCCCCGGCCGTTTGAGCTGCTGCAGTGCGCTATGCCTTATCTTGCCTAATTGACAGACGCACATGTCTTTCTCCAGGCCGCAGGGGAGGTTCAATTGATCCCCAGGCCTCGCAGAATGAAGCCTCCACTTACAGATGATTGAAGTGTCGTAGTGAAGCGAAACGGAGACCTGTAGACCTTCGGTGAGGACAACTCTGACCGCTGGCTTGTCTAGTTCACATTTGATCTATCCAACATCCACATATCGAGTGGTCACTGCATCCTGATAATGAGTGCTGAGCTGTCACATATACCGCCCCAACCAAAATTTGATCGGATCCTAGTCGGCAAGTTGCGTGACTTGCATCCTGTGGTATTTCCCACAAAAACTCGAAGCTGGACCTCTAAACGAAGGATTTGCTCCTGCTACTCTGCATCTGCAAAGTCATTAAGGCTGGTATGACGAAACTTAAGCCGTCACAACTAGCCTCGTCATTCCGCCAGGTGCTTCTTCTGCGCCAACCAAAATGATTGTGACCGTGACTATTGCGACTATCTTTGTCGCCTTGTTTTCAGATCCCTGGATGTTATTAGCTGTAGTTACAGCTTACCTTGCCTGTTGGTGACCTGATTCCAAAGCCTCTCAAGAATCCTTGCAGACGATTACTCCTATGGGATAAAGGAGTCGCCAAACGACTAATCGACGAGCCTTATGTGTTTATGGCTGGACGCCCTTTTTCATACAGAGCTCTGTAGCAGTTCTCTTTTCTCTCTTCTTTTTTTTTTTTTGCCAGGAAGCAGAAATCTCGGCCTGTGGCTAACATTTGCTAGTCATATAATTTTGTCTAGTCTCAGGTTACTTTCTTGATATCGGAAAATTATGTGCTTCTCTGGGGTACCAAGAGGATTGAACTATCACAAGGCTCATCGACCAGGGACAGGAGTATAGCTGATGAAGCATCGTCTCGATAACACCAGCGTCCTGGTCTGGTCATGGCCAGATTGAAGAGCCTTGGCACACACCTGATTGCAAGCGAGAAGTTTTGCTTTTCGGGCTAATTAATCTACCGTGAGGCGGATGATGATGTAGGACAACTTCGTTGGGCTGCAGTTCGGACGGTGCGGCAACCTCACGCCTGGGATCTTAGAAGGGCAAATACGGACAATTGTTGGTTCTCCGACTCCAGCCCTGACGGTCCAGCTGCTCGGTAATGGAGTCCCTGCTTCCTTGGTCGACTAATTTCTGCACAGGCTTGCGACAGATGGATGAGGTGCATGTCGCATATGTATATCTGCGTTCAGGGGAGGCGTGTGCTTTGACGCTGACATCGTTGCGGATAGGTGTGAGAACGCGTATGGGTGTACGTACATACGAGCCAGTTGTTGCGGGCGGGTAGATCAAGGAACCCTGGATCTCCTACATCTTGCATGGTGTTGGCTCTTTCAGCCTCTCCTTGGTTCGGTGTTGGCGTAGGGGTTTAGACAAGAAAATCCGGGGAAGATGCCATGCCAGCAATCATGGGTTTAAATTGCTAAGACTGGGGATCCAGGATAAATGTAGTCCTCTATCTAGACCCTTTGGGCAACGAGGACCTAGACTTCTAACTCTGGCACTTGGATGGCCCGGGAATCTCGGATTTCTTCCAGTCAGAACGCAGGCAATGAATGAGCGGCCGCAACGATGAAAACCCCGGGTATGAAAAGACGCGTTGAATACGTGGACACGACTGAGAAGCTACACTCAAGACAGCTAGCTAGCTGTTTCTAACCCCCGAAGGCAGTAAGAGTGAGATTACATCTATAGTCTGTGATGAATCATCACAAGGCTGAGAAGGAACAACAAACGCAATGACAGCGCATCGCATCGGACCCCACCCCCCTTTTCCTTTTCTCTTTTACTTTTTGGTCTTCGAAGGAATGGAAGCTAAGAAACTCGTTTAGATGGTGCAGATATGACGGGGGGTGTTCCTCGTGATTGTATGCAAAAATGATACTAACCGATTGTACGTGAGTGCGCATTCCTTACATGGTGTGATTGCAGATGTCGTTTTTTTTAAATGTGAATTATTTTTGGCATGATCTATCAGATCGATATTTGATGTGTGGGATGCAAATTAGTTTTATGGCTTTTTGAAGCGGTATTTTGCTGGTATCTCCTAATTGCTGGGTAGTATTCCCGGTGTTCCCTTGTTGAGTTTTAGCGGTAAGTGTATGGCGCAGGGGTCGCATGTATTCTATAGGTATTGTGCCGACTTCGAAACGTTGGACAGTCGGGTTCGTAAGGAGTGCATGTTTGATAGCCGATTAAGCGTCTTTGAGTTGATGGTAGATTGTTCTGGTGATGATGGCTGACTGATGTTTGGTCGTGGCGAGGGAGAAGCGAGATAGGCTTGTGGGGTTGACTTTGTTACGCCTAGATAATAATTGATATTTAATATTGGTGTATGAATGGAATATTATATATATGTATGCGACGTACTATTCCTAGCTCCTTGTAATTTAGCATATTTACGTCATTATGATAGGAGAGGAGGAGTCTTACTGTCATGGTGTTAGGTTGAATGTCAGCGATACTATACTGGTACATGTCTAGAGAAGAGTGAGCAACCCCCTATTATTAACAGCCAAGATATCGAATGAGGATAAAATTAAATGTAATATTCGAAGTAGTAGCTGCATTATTGAGACTCGCATGATAAAAGAGCATGGTTGGTTGATCCTGTGAATGATTCCCCCCCCCCTGTCTGAACAGCTGTTCTGTTGTGAATAGGGTAGGTAGGTCAGCATGAGGGTGATGGACTAGGTAGCAAAAGTAAGATAATTTTTGGGTGTTTTTGTATGAAAGAGAGCTATATTAATGTATCTCCTCTAGGTGAAAGACCGCAAAAGTGTCTGTGATTTCCTTGGATGCGACTCTTGTTATATGGGATATATGCTCTAATAGATCAAAACCGTAAAATGGACATCAATATCCTCTTTGTCCCTTGGCCCTCTTGCCTCACTTATTTTTCATTACATCGTACTAGATACACAACAAACCTCATCACGAAATAGGAGCCTTGGCCCGGATCTCCCTTATCGTCTCCCTCGTCCGAGCATTATCCTCAAAACTAGCATTCACCAAGTCGACTACCTCATCCGCAGAGAAGTACAAGCTCAGCTCGCTCTCGCACCACAAGAACTTAACCTCGTTCAGATTGCTCTGCAGTACCTCGCAGAGATACTTGAGCCGCAGCCAGTTGGGCGCATACTGCGCAGTGGTAGGGACCTCACCCTTCGATGGTGGCGTGCCGCTCAGTCTGCTAGGGAGGAACAAGTCGTCTAGTGTCGTCGCAGAGGCGATAAGGTTAGCAATGCCGTAGGCTTCTTCTTGTCCGATGGACGACATCTCTAGCACATCGTTTATGAGTCTTGTAGCAAGGGAGTCAGCTAGTGCACCAATGGCCTGGAGCCAGACGGATCGTCTGAGAATTGGTTCCCATGCTGCGGCTACGGTTTTCACCCGAGCTGTCCCGGACTCGATCGACGCCTCTTTGTCGTCTTGCTGCATGATGCTTTGTGAACCGCCGACGAGGTCTTGTAGGACTGTCCTTTGAAGATTCATCTCGTTTCCATAACTGCGATTGGCGAAATTTTGCAGAGTCTTGACGTCGTTGTCAATTCGAAGCATGCTTCGCGCAGCGGGTGTCAAGTCCTCGCGTTCCTTCCATGAGGACGACAGGTCTGACAGCTTTTCAGCAAGATACATTGCGTCATTGTAGAGATACCTGTAGAGTTAGCAAAATGGAAGTCATACTGTTGATCCTTTGGATGAAGCTTACATGTTTCCCCCAACGTCTAGAGAATAGTAGTGAGGAGAAATCGCCCTAAACAAAGCTAACACAAACGTTGGTAAGCTGAAGAGTCCGGGTGCGGTCTTGGCTACGAGACTGTATTCGTGTCCGTCACTTTTCAGAGCTGCGCCGTCTTCGAGGATGGCAAATATGAGCTCCAGAACGGGTTCCGGCATAGATGAGATGCTGTACGTCTCCTTGAAGACCAGCTCCCTCGTTTCTTCCCTGGCAGGCTTGCTGGATGGCTTTTTGGCTGCTGATGGAGCCTTTGGAGTCTTTGGGGCTACCGGGCTCTCTGGAGCCCCAGGAGCATCGCCATCATCACCCCAACCCCATGCATCTGCACCGTCATCGTCCGTGGTTTCCGCAGGTTTCTTTTCCTCCTCAGGCTTCTCGTTGCCATCTTCATTATCATCCCACCCCCAAGCATCGGCCCCATCATCCTCGTCACCTGGGACAGGCTCGCTTTGTTCACCTGCTTCTGAAGCTAGTTGGCCTCCTTCCTGTCCCTTATCATCATCCCATGCATCACCCCAATCGTCGCCCCAGTCATTCGTATCAGCAGCTGCACCGGCTCCTGTGTTTGCAAGTTCCTTTCCTTCTGCGAAAGACACCATTTGCTTCTCAATCTTCTCGACGCGTTTCGATTGTCCAATGCCACTGCTGAGGTTGGTCCTGACAGTGTTGAGTGACATTTCTCTGCATTTCTCCAGCCATATTGTCGGCGCCTTGTCGGCCCAGTCCTGTATTTCCTGAAAGCCTGAGTATTCGTTCTCCTGCAAAGCTTTACACAAATCATCGGTTTTGGAGATTAATGATTGAAATCTATCCATATTTTGAAGCCCCGACGGCACAGCAGGATTAAGCCACCCCTGAACAAGCTTTGGGACAAGATCGGGCATCATGACTTGACACATTGGTCGAAGGAGATCTTTTGGCAGCTTTTGGGCAACAAAAGTTAAGATTCTCTCGAGATCAGACAATAACGTTTCAGTTGTGCTGTCAGTAGACTTGGCAAGCTCCAATATGTCCCCGTTAATGTTGATGCCTAGAGGAGTTGCTTTTTTTGTATCCATACGAGGTGATATTATTGCGGCATCCAGATTACGCCAGAGCTGTTCCATACGCTCGTCAACTTCTTTGTAGGACATGAGCCCAATGACAGCATCGGAGAGCGTCATTTTCTCATCTGGGACCTATCAGCGTTGCCTAAACGACGAAATTCAGGAGCAAACCACCAACCTTGATGTGTGTTGTAGATGGCAAGCCTTCCAGCGTCCATGTCAAACTGTATCAGCGCTTTCCACACATGATTGAACACTTCGTGAACGTCCGACTTCAACTCAAAGGCTCTCAAATCTAGAAGCCTCATGATCCGTGTTGTCTTGCTGATACCAACTTCGTCAAGTGCCTTCCATGATTCTTTTATATATTAGCATATGGAGCCTGGAAGGTGGGCGACTGATGTAAAGCGTACTTTCTAGGAGCTGCAATGAGTCTAGAATGCGTCGTTCTTTACTCGCTTGCTCGACTTCGCTGAGTAGCTGATTTACATACTGAATGCCCGTCAAAACGTCGCGCAGTTGCTCGCTGTATTGAACTTCTCGATTGAGAAACTCAACCTTTTCTTCTGCATCGTGTATCGCTTTGCCTGAGACGTCTGGGGCTTCTGACTGACGGATAATGTCGTTGGCGATTGCCTTGGATCGGATGATGTCTTCCTGAAGCATCTTTGCGTTTCTGACCCACGAGCCGAGGTCGCCTTTTGTTTCTTCATTGATCGTATGGATTTTGGACTGCAGAGTCGTGTCAGGAGGGACGAGGAGGACCAGATCCCCGAGCAGCTTACCTCGAGCTCAACCTTGGCTTGACCTAGGGCGTTAATGGCCGGATTCAGGTCTGTTCCTGATACCGGCGGGAGGGCGGCTATATCATCAGGGAATCTACCCTGGACCGAAAAGTCCAGTAGAGCATTGCTAAGCTGTTGCGAAGCCGTTGTGCTCGCCATGGCGGCTGGTTTACGCAGCTGAACCGAGGATGGCCACCGCCGATAGGGACATTCAGTGAAGCCCACAAGTGAGAGAAGGGTCGAAAGCGCAGAACGAAGGTGCTAGGAGATAGATCAATTGAGATTCCAGCTCATGTCACTAGACATGGTTCCTTGACTGCAGCTCCGTAATGCGGCCACTCGCGGAAGCTCATCTAGGACTCTCTACGCTGTGAAAGAAGCTCTAGCTGGCAACATTTCCACAGACGGCATTGAGGTCATTGTTAGCCACATCTGCGCCACAGTGCCTAGGAACTCATTCTCGCGCGTCTACGGAGCACTTCATGCTGGCGCTTAACATCCCACCTAGTGTGGCGCAGCTGGACCCAGAAGACTACCTAGGTACCTAACCTGCCACCCCCTTCCCAGCTTATTGTTACCCCCCACCACCAAGCAAACTGTTCTGTTAATAGCAGGCTTAGGTATTTGCCGGTATTATACCTGGTGCATCCATACTTAGGTACCTACCTGGGCTGGCTGGTGTGGAGGGGTTGTGGCCCCGATATATATTGTGTTGGATGGGTTAATTACTATTGTTCCTGCGGCGCAATACCTGCAGCTGGTAAACACGTCTAAGGGCATTGGATATTTAGGGCAATCCTGGAAACTACTAATACTATTGCTGGTACTACTGTATTCATGATGACCAACTCTGGCAATCCTCTGTGACATCTGGTGTTTTGCCGCTGTATGTATATCTCTGGCAGAAACCATTGTAACCTGGAGGGGCGGCATCAGCAGTAATAGCTGTGCATAGCGGGGTAACATTCAAAGCCCTTCCGACCATTCTCACCTGTTCGGGCTGGACTTGGATCTGATCTTTTACTCCTTTCAAACTCGCCCCGGTTAGGCTACCAACCAGCCTTTCTCTCTTCCTCCCTTTTTCTTCTACGTTTCAGGATTTCTTTTTCTTCATGTTTCTGTTTTTGATTTGAGTTACACTGTCGTTGTCTATCTAAAACTGCGTCTTTGCTCGGTAAGTTGGTGCGACCTCTTTGCTTAGATAGAGTCACACCAGGCTCGCATGTCGATTTGGACGACGCCACTCTCCAAACATGGGACCCTGATATTCACAGAGAGCCTCATGATTCCAGGCATCTCGATTGACTAGCCTATCCTACGCTTGCTCATGCGGCAGCGGGCTTCCGTCCATGGGCTGGAATCAACGCCTAGGCAGGACCTACAAGTATGGAAGCCACTAAACGGATATCCTATGTGATGGCAATCACCGCTGCCCTGATCAGTATTGGCCTGTACATTTTCGTTGCTGTTGAAGGGCTTAGCTATGATGTCTTCTATGGTGCTGTTTTGAAGTTAGTCACTTCTGCCGTTTGTAACTGATTGTTTGCGAACATTGACCCTGTTTCATTGTTCAATCAAATTTTGCTAAACTGCACTACCATGAGGGCTGGCTGGAACCTTGTACATGTCATTGGCGTCCCTTTTCCCCATGAAAACACCATATCTTTAATTCCTGTTATCTGGTTATACACGGCTCGTTTGATTCAGTCGACTGACATTGCACCCTAGGTTTCCTTGGAGACTTGGCCGCATACAGCAGCTCAACATGCCGTCACAGACACTCAAGTCGCGGTTTCGAAAGACCCAGAGTTTCAAGACAGACTATGCTCCTTGCACAATCACACAGTATGTCTCGGAAAGGAGTGGGATGCAGGTGGTTGTAGCCGACCGCAAGGGGCCCAAAATCAATGGTTACTTCACCCTTGCAACGGAAATTTTTGATGACTCTGGAGCTCCTCACACCCTCGAGCACTTGGTATTCATGGGATCCAAGAACTATCAATGGAAGGGACTTCTGGACAAACTGTCATCGCGGGCATATTCTGGCACCAATGCTTGGACAGCAACAGACCATACCGCCTATACTCTCGAAACCGCTGGCTGGGAAGGATTCGCTCAGATTCTCCCAGTCTATCTCGAGCACGTTATTTTGCCAACAATCACAGACGAGGGCATCGTGACGGAGGTTTGGCACATAGATGGGGAAGGCAATGATGCCGGTGTCGTCTACTCGGAAATGCAAGCCGTCGAGAACCGAGGCCCTGAAATCATGGATCTCCAGGCTCGTCGACTGCTATACCCAGAGAATGTTGGTTTCCGGTACGAAACTGGAGGCATGACAAAAGCCCTTCGAGTCCTTACCCCGGAGCGCATCCGCCAATTCCACCGTGATATGTACCAGCCCCGCAATTTGTGTGTAGTTATCGTGGGTGAGACCGACCATGACGATCTCCTTCAGATATTGGACGAATTCGAAGAGAGCATCAAAGATGATATCCCGTCCCTAGACACCCCCTTCAAGCGACCTTGGATAGACTCTGCTCAGCCACCCGTTCTCAAAGAATCAATCATCACTACGGCAGAGTTTCCAGAGGAAGACGAATCTGTCGGCGAGATTCTCATTGGCTTTTTCGGTCCCAGCTGCACTGATCTCATTGCCACATCCGCCCTCAATATCCTGCTGACCTACCTCTGCGGCTCGTCCGTCTCAGTTCTTGAGAACACGCTGGTGGAACGCGAAGAGCTTGCGAGCTCCATCACTTATTGGTGGGAATCGCGGCCCAGCTCTGTAATTTGGCTGCAGCCTACCGGAGTTGCAACTGATAAGCTTGAATTCGTGGAAAACCGACTCTTTGAGGTCCTGAAGGATGTTGCATCCAAGCCTATCGATATGGAATACATGAAAGAGTGCATAAGCAGAGAAAGGCGGCAAGTAAAGTACCAAGCTGAGACCTCAGAGTCGTTTTACTCCACAAACATCATCACGGATTATCTGTTTGGCAAGCGAGATGGCTCGACGCTAAAGGATCTGGAGACTCTGAGTGAGTATGATGTGCTTGAGAAGTGGACGGATGAGCAGTGGCGCGCTTTCATAAGCCAATGGCTTTCTGACGCACACCACGTATCTGTTCTCGGAAAACCATCTCTGAAGCTAGCCGTCGGCATGAAGGCTGAGCATGAGGCACGTATTGCCAAAAGAAAGGAAGATCTTGGCAAAGAAGGACTGGAGAAGCTCTCCCTTAGACTCGAAGAAGCCAAAAAGAAGAACGACGCCCCCATACCTCCAGAGGTCATCGACCGTTGGGCTGTTCCAGGGACTGAATCCATTCACTTCATTGAATCCGACACTGCTCGCTCCGGGTTTGCTAAAGCTATCGGGCTAGGGTCCGGTGCTGCCCAAAAGATAATTGATGCAGCACCTAAAGGCAAATTGCCCTTGTTCATTCAGTTTGAAGATGTGCCGACAAACTTTGTACACATTACGCTTCACTTTGGTACATCACAGGTGCCTGTCGAACTCAAGCCACTCTTGTCAATTTTCAGCGACATCTTCTTCAACACTCACATCATTCGTGACGGAAAACAAATTGATTTTGAGCAGGTTGTCATGGAGCTAGAGCGAGACAGCATTGGTTATGATATCGGAGGTTCTCGTCAGCTTGGTGATTCGGACGGATACATGATTCAATTCCAGACGGAGCCTGACAAATACGAGGCTGCCGTAAACTGGCTCCGCACTATGATGTTTGACTCTGTCTTTGACCCTGTGCGCATCAAAGCAGCCATTATGAAAGCTCTGGCTGATATCCCAGAGTCAAAGCGCGACGGTCGCGGCATGGCTGGTGAAGTGGACACTGCTATTCACATGGAAAAATCGTCACTCGCAGTAGCTCGCAGTGTTCTTGTCAAGGCCGTCTATCTCAAACGCTTGAAGAAACTTCTCAAAAATGAACCCGAAAAGGTTGTGGAATGGTTCAAGACCACACGGTCCTCTTTGTTCAAGTTTGAGAACCTGAGGATTCTGGTTACCGCAAACCTGGCGAAGCTACCAAACCCTCTTGCTACCTGGGATAAGCTTTCCAAAGAACTTGGGCCCCAAAAAGACTCCTTGATTCCGATCCCTAAGCTAGCGAGCTTGTTGAATGAAGAAGGAAAGAAGCCTGGATCGGTTGGCGTGACAATTATTCCTATGACTGCCCTCGACAGCTCTTTTTCCGTGAGCACTGCTCCCGGTATTAGCTCTTTCTCGGATCCTAGATTGCCTTCCATCATGGTTGCCGTGGGATACCTTGAAACGGTCGAGGGACCTCTGTGGAATGCCGTCCGAGGTGCAGGCTATGCCTACGGATCATTCTTTTCACGAAACGTTGATTCTGGCGTCATTTCCTATCGAGTGTACCGCTCTCCCGATGCATACAAGGCCATTGCTGCTTCTAGGGATGCCATCCGCAAAATTGCCGAAGGAGACGTCGAAATTGATAAGCACCTGCTTGAGGGTACTATCAGCCAGATTGTGGTCGGCTTCGCTGACGAGCAATCCACCATGCCTAGCGCTGCGCAGCAAAACTTTGTGCAGAGCGTGGTGAGGGAGCTACCCAAGGATTGGAGCAAGGATATCCTGAAGCGGGTGAGAGAAGTGACCGAAGAGGAAATCAAGCAGGCGATGAAGGATCTCATCTTGCCTTGCTTTGAGCCGGGGAAGAGCAATGTGGTCATTACTTGTGCTAAGCTCATGCAGGAGGTAAGTCGTGTTCATTGTTTTTGCTTTTGTTTTTGCTACAATATCTTGATGTTTTCACTTATTAACCTAAATTGTTCGTCTAGGGCATGGAAACTGCGTTCAAGGGAATTGGCTACAAGGTGCAGACCCGTGAGCTCAGCTACTTCCATGACGACTACGGCTTGAAGGCTGGCGATGATGATGAAGACAACGAAGAGGATGAGGATGATGAGGACGAGGAAGATGGAGAGGAGTACACAGATGAGGAGGGAAGTGACGAGGATGAGGGAAGTGACGAGGATGAGGAATAGAGTTCATATTATTACTGGCTATTTCTGCAAAAGATGAGCTTGGTGGATAACGGTGTAGATGTCTAGATTCAGGACTACCTACCTAGGTAGTCGGAATAGATTGGCTTCGCAGCGGATACGCAATGTGCGTTTGTTTATTCATATGCTGGTAGTGAAGACACCTTTCTAAACAACTTAGACAGGCACCATTGATTTGATACCAGGGACGAGGCTTTCACAAAACTCCATACACCAACCGCACGTTTATTATTTGGTAACTATCACTCACTTACAGATATATCTGTCATCTAACTCTAGGCGACTATTTCTTCTTCTTCTTTTGTTTACTCCTTCACTGATCCCATCACTATAGCTCTTCACGACCACTAGCTTTGACAGCCTCTTCCTTGTCCTTGTCCTTCTCACTTGTCACAGCCTGCTCTCCCTCCCAATCCAGAGCCTTGAGACGCTCAGACAAGTGCGGGTGAGAGAGGTGGTAGCTAGCGTACATCCAGTCGGCGTCCATGGAGCTGAGGTTCTGGACATGCAGCTTAATAAGGGATCGGGCAAGCTCGACGCGTAGGCCGAGGCCGCGGGCGAAAGCGTCGGCTTGGAACTCGAACTTGCGGGAGATGACGTGGAGGATGAACTGGATGACGTTGTCCATGGGGGAGAGGGCATCAGAGAAGAGGAGGAAGCCGATGATGATGGGGTGTTGGTTGTGGAAGCCGAAGGAGGCGTATAGGGAGCGGTTGTTGATGAAGATGGAGAATAAGCTGAATACGTAGAGGAGATGGGCCTGCAAATTCGCTTGGTTAGCAAAAATACTTCTATCTGTTTATTTTGGCGATGGATTGATGTCCGAACGTACCTGAGAAATAGCAAAGAGAGAGGTGGTGTGGCCAAGCTTCCAGTGACCGAGCTCGTGAGCCAAAACAGCAAGAATCTCTTGTGGCTCGCTCTTTTCTAGCAGGGTATCGTAGATGACAATGTGCTTTTTCCAGGGGAGACCGTAAAAGAAGGCGTTGGAGTGTGCGCTGCGCTTGCTACCATCGATGACAAAGAGATCCTGAAGCGGGAAGTTGAACTTGGCAGCCAATTCCTCTACCTTGGTCTTGAGCTCGCCGTCCTCAAGAGGGGACAGCTTGTTGAACAGAGGTTGGATGAAGGTAGGGTACAGGGTGGTCATGAGAAGCTGGAGAGCGGCGACGAAGATCCACGTGTAGAAGACGAACTGGTTGCCGGTCTTTTGGATGATCTTGAGAAAGCCTGCGAGAATCGGGGGCATGATGGCAGCGGCAAGCAAGTTGGTCTTGATCGTGTCGGAGATGAACAGGGAGGGCGTCTGCTTGTTGAATCCAAAATTTTCCTCGAGGACAAAAGTGCTGTAGATGCGAGTCGGCAAGCTCAGCCCCTGCTGTATCAGCATGAAGGTAAGGACAAAGACAATCGAGTGGGAGATTTCGCCGGTGAAACGCTCGGGAGCCCACTTGAGGAGCAGGTCGCCGGTCCAGGACCACAACTTGGGCATGACATCGAAGGAGATGAAGGCGAGGTTAGCGACCTGGCTCCAGAGGCCGTTGACGATGGAGAACCTGGCCTTTGCGCGACCGTAAGCATTGGACTTGTCGAATGTTTCCTTGTTGACTTCTTTGGCGAGGACGGCGGGCGGGCTGGGCTGGTTGAGGACGCGGTACTGGCGGACGGTGAGGAAGGTTTCAAAGACGAATTGGCCTACGGAGAAGCCGACGATGAGCTTCTTCCATGGGAATAGAGGACGATCGAGGGCCTGCGAGAGGCGCTGCATGAATGGGAGAGGGCGGTGGTTAGCTATATGCATATATCTATATATATCATGAAGCTTGGCTCCATAACAGAAAAGACGGATTCATTGCCCAATTGGAGAAATATCAAGAGCATTGCGCGCGCATAAAAAACATACCTGTAAAAAGTCCATAATGGCGATTTGCTAGACGCTTCCAAGAACGTCGGAGCTGATGCCTTGATGGAGGAGGAGGAGGAGGAGGAGGAGAAGGAGGAGAAGGGAGGCTGATGGAGGATGATGATGATGTCGCCGTAATAAACGGGAGGCCAGGGTGTCCGCTGCAAAAGTGATGTGCATTTTGCTGAGCTAATGCGGCACAGGCTTATTATTTGCGGGTAGCGGGGGCATCAATCACGGTACGGGAGGGAATACGTGCAGTGTTCGGTTCGGCATTGCTTTTGCCCGAGAGCGCCTGCTCCATAGCGCTGTTGATGGCCCTGGAGGCGTTGATAGAGGGGGGAGGTACCTACCTAGGTAGGTAGAGCTTTGGGTTACAGCCCGCAATAAAGCCATGACACAGAGTATATGGCCTTGAAAAATAACAGAGATCGTAGAGGACTTGGTGGTATCTATCTTGGGCGTATCATAAGGGTTTTCATATAGTGATATTCTAATGTCGGAGATTTTCCACCATCTACTGCCGGTAAATAGAATAGTGCTGAAGCCAACACTATAACAGCCGAACAAAGCGAGTAGCTACCCGGTATGAACAAGTGGTTAGTTAGGACAACTATTGCCCCAGCAAAGTGATGGATAAAATAAAGAAAAATTAAAAACCATGATACCATACAAAACAAGAATTTGACAAAACGTTTAGAACTACTTTCACCCTAAAGGATTCACCCTTTTTGGAACTACGTGCAAACCATCCCTAGAGCTCCGGTATGATGGCTTCAGCTTCAAGGAACTACCCTAAACACACGAAGAGAGAAAAATACCGTCAAGTTTATAGATATGATCTGTTAAACAAGGCAAGCTTAGATACGTTAGTAACCTTGGCTACCCTGTAGAAACAAGGAACGCTATTAATACGAATCATCCATTTCAATCACTTAGCTATTAGGAATACTAGAACATAGTAGAACATAGCAACAATTAGCATCAACCCAATAGATCCTTACGCACAGTCTTGCACGCCCCCTCCCGCCAACTTATATATGTTCATGTTCCAGCAAGCAGCTTACCAGGCTAAGGCTGAGACTCCAATCCTCCTTGCTCCCTCAACAGTTATCCACCGCCCCAGCTAGTACCAAAACGGGCATCAAGGAAAATGCTTAGGACTTTTCGCCTTACCACGCTGTGTGTGGTTTTTCGGTGGCTTGCCGATCTTCAGCTTCGATCTGGATTCCAATGTTCCATTACAGACACCGGTGTTTCACCCAAGCTAGCTTTAGGTTTGGACTTAGTAATCTTGGGGCGGCTAGTCTGTCTACATCTTAGGATATATTACTGCTAGAACAAATATGTTTTGGACTCATCATACACTCAGAACCAATGAAGACAAGATGGATATGATAACAACTACTGTATTACTCGCAAGCAAGTCTGTCTAAAATGTCTAATCGTTTCCGTCTCATTGCATAAATCTTTTGAAAAGCACATTCCACAATAAGTGGACAAGTGCATGGCTGTTATAATACTTGCATGCTTTTTATGGGTTGAAAGCATTGGTATGTAGAATGTGGTGCCATTAGCAAGAAAGTAAACCTGTTTGTCCTTCCTGTATGAAGATGAGAAAAAAAAAAAAGCTCGCGCCACTGCTCCTTTTGAAAGACGGAGCAGTCTTGTTTAAAGCTCCATGATCGCCTTGGCACCGGGCTCGCTGCAAACGTATACAACGTCGTGCGAGTTGGTGAAGCCGTTGAACTGGGTAGCGGAGCACTTAGTGTAGGCGCCCATATCCTCAAAGTAGAGCCAGTCGCCAACATCGAGTACATGCTCAAAATGAGTGCTCTCGCAGATGCGGTCGATGCCATCGCAGGTTGGGCCCCAGATAGAGTACTCCACACCATCCCTAGCAGAGGTAGGGGCGGCAGTGAGGGTGTTGTAGAACGTCTGGCCACCAGCGCGAAGAATCTTAGCCTCGGGGTGCTGGTGGTCAAACATGATGCTCGAAAAGTTACCATACACTCCATCGTTGATGTAGGCCATGTAGCCGGTGGACTGAGTCAGAGGATCTTCGACGGTGCGACGGGCAATGATGTTGCATGCAATGGTGAAGGCGGTGGCGACGTAAAAGCGACCAGGCTCGGCAATGATGTCAACACCGCAGCTAGAAGGGAAGAACTCGGCCAGGGCACTGTCGAGGGCGGCGGCCATGGCTTCGAAGGTCTCTCCGCAAAAGCCTCCGCCGACATCCAGGGTACGGAGGATGAAGCCGTAGTTGCGAGCCTGCTGGAAGACGATATGGGCATCCATGACGGCCTTGTAGAAGGCCATGGGGTCGGAGGCACCAGATCCCACGTGGAAGCTGACGCCAACAACGTTGAGTCCCAATTCCTTAGCCAGAGCAAGGAGGCTCTCGGTGGTATCCATCGGAGCACCAAACTTCATGCTGAGGCGGCACAAGCTCGAGGTATCGTCAGTCATGATACGGAGGAACAGCTCGGCGCCAGGGAACAGCTTGGCAATCTTGTAGAGCTCGTCGGCATTGTCAAAGGTCATCTGCCTGACACTAGCAGACTTGACATAGCGCAGGTACGAGTTGGTCTTGCATGGCTGGGCGTAGATGATACGGTCGGGGCTGGTGCCCATGCCTAGAACCTGTTCAATCTCGCCCTTGGAGGCACAATCAAAGCCAGTGCCGAGGCCGGCGAGAAGCTGGAGGACCTTGGGGTCCGGGTTGCACTTGACGGCATAAAAAGGCTTGATGCGGGGGAGGTTTTTCTTCCAGCGGAGATGCTGGCGGTAAACCTCACCGAGGTCTGCGACGAAGAAAGTGTCTTCTTCACCGGCATCGCAAAGCTCGTGGTCGATGGCGGCGACGCGCTGGTGGAGAGCGGCGCCGATCAATTGCTTGGGATCAATCACAGCATTGTTTTGAAGAGCAGCACCCAGATACTGGGGCTTCTTCTTCACCATATGATTATTAATGGCATTGTAGTGGACGTAGTTGTCAAGGACAGCCGTTGCCATAACCATATCCCTGGTTGGTTGAGGGGTTTCTTTCTGATTCGATCAAGAGTCCGTAGGGAAGATGATTCTGAAGAACAGAAAAAAAGAGATGATTGGCTCGCTATATATACGACAAGAGTTGTATACTAGCTGTTGGTATGGGTGTTAGGGAGGTCGAAAGCAATAGCAGACTGAACCCTCTGTAGTGTGGCGAGGCCTCCTCGACGACTCTTCCTCGGCAAGAGGAAGAACCGCAGGTCTCCTCCTATGCGGCAGCTGATGGGTGTCGTCGAACGACGGAGTCGGAATGTGGTCAAAGGGGGGGTTGTCGAGCGACAAGAGAGCTTCGAGGTTGCGATTACAAGGTCCCAGCAGCAGGTGGTGGGATGGCGTTGATGATGTGTGGGGTTTTGCGCAAGCGGAAATCTTCGTCTACGTAAACGGTCACGGCCTGGGGAGCCGTATTGAAGCTGGAGCCTTTGTGAGGGCCAAAGGCAGCCGAAGCAGGATGTTTGGTGTCAAGATTGACAACGACTCTGTATGGCGTGCGCGAAAAAGCTTGAGGTTAGCCAGGGTAATTAATTATAAAGCTCTTGACAAACAACCTTATGTAACGGGCAGGTCAACTGGGTAGCGAGTGGTTGGGTAGAGGCCGGGGGGATTAGGGTTGGTTGACGAGGGTTTTTTTTATAATTTTTTTTTAAATTCCCCCACGAGAAATGGAAAATGCCACCGAGTCAGAAGATCTCGACAAATTGCGAGTCTTGTCTCTCCTGATGTTTTCTTCCCTCGTTGGATAGAGAAAAAATGAGGTTTTTTGAGTGTGGGTGAAAAGTTTGCGAGAAGGGGGGGAGGTGGTGGTGGTGTCATAGGCTGTGTGGTAGCAGCGGTGAAAAAAGGAAGACGGCGGTGGTGGTGGTGGTTGAGACGCCCAGCGGAGGGATGTGGTGCGAGAGCAATTCAGCAGACTATGACAACTCACCTGGACGATGGAATCCAGAGGTATAGCAGCAGTTGATGACGTGGCGATTGTGTTGTCGGAGCTGGAAAAAAGCTCGTGACGGTTGGTTGTGGTGGTTGTGATGATGATGAAGAAACAACGTTTCGCAGGTGGAGGGGCGTTGGCGATTTTTATCCTGTGGCCGCAATCAATGCCCACACCGTAGCTCGCAGCGGGTAGACGGACCGACAGTGAGTGCCAGTGAGTCTGAGTGAGCCCTGGAGGTGACAGCCGCAGCCGAACAGCGTCCACCAGGTTCCAAGGTTCCATGTTCCTGGCAAATGCAGGTGTCCAGAAGCTTAGTAGAAGCAGCGCACAGGCACCCACAGCGCTAAGAGCCCGCTGCCAATCACCAGCCTACAGTGCCTCGAGTGCCTCCCAGGCTTATGCATGCATCCCCCGCGCGCCAATCCCCAATGCCCCCCCCAGGCACTGGCCGCAAAACTTGAAGAGTCATGCAAATTTTTATTTATTTTAATTTTTAATTTTGCCTCCGTCGTCACGGGTTGGAGGGGGAGAATCGCTCAGACCGAACATGCACCATCGTCGATCGAGAAATGTTGAGACAGCCAAGACAAGTCCGCTGCCTTGTTTCGGCATCTATCCATCCATCCATCCCCTACTGTATTATCCATAACCTGATACGTGCCAATTATTCCATATACCGATAATGTTCCGCATGGTGCCTCCGCCTCCACAAACCAAACCTCTAGCTGCTCCTGCTGCTATTGCCGTTGCTGGATATGACGGTAGATCCTGAAAAGCACCCCGAAGCCGGATCCCCCATGGCTGACCAGACAGGAGGAGCATGAAGCAATCGCTGATACGGAATTCCATCTCCTACACAATGGTGAGTAAGCAAGCAAGCAACCAAGCAAGCGGTGTCGTTGCCAGAATACATAGAACGCCATGCTGCAGCATCTTGATATACTGTGCCACGTCTTCCTTCTCTGTCCATCTCTTACACTCTGTATCCCCTTCTCCCACCCCCTCGTCTCCCTTTGATGGTGTCTCCCTCCCTGTCCCATTATTACATGTGCTCTGTCTCTTTCTTACTCTATATTCAGGTGCCTGTCTCTTGCTGTCATGCCGGTCGATTGATGCCCCGACCTTTTCGATGTTGCATTGACCAAGGCAAATTCCACTCAAGCCCACGATGTATGTATCTGCCGACTCAGGAAACGGTGCTAACCAAGCCAGCCGGCCCATGCGGCGGCTTCTCTCCGAATCCTACGCCAACTCCTTGAACGAGCTAACAACCACGCCGCCACTGTTGAAGACCGAAACTTTCCTCTAGACTGCCTGTGTACGGTGTGTTTCTGTGTGATGATGATGATGATGATGATGATGATGATGTGAGGCTTTGACAATGCCTCCGGAACACGGCCACAGCCGCCTGCATCGTGAATCAAGCCTCCTGATCCTGCAAGTTGCAGATGAGTGAGAGGATTTGACTCGACTTCAATGCCAGAATCCCCGCTGTACCAGCACCCCCAGCTTGAAACCGTCCTCCTAGAGCAACGGCCCGCGGGTTCCACAGGTCTCACTTTACTGTTTGGATACTACCTAGGTGCTATACTTGCACAAGACATGCGACGTCGATATCGATGGGTCAAATCAGCCGCCAGTACCACCTGGCTATTAGTCTGAAAGTGCGGCAGAAGAGCCTGAGCCTGAACCTGACGTCTCCACGCTACCCCAAAGCGCCGGTCCACCTCGTTGTCTGCTTTCGTTCTCCCACACTACTCTGTGTTTCCCATGACCGGTTTACACTACCGAGCCTACTGAAACATACATCTCGTCCCTTTCTGCAGCATGCCTTCCGACCTACCTACCTCGGCCGCAGCTATGCACCACTTATTGCTCCATCTGAGCTGTCCTCACAGGGAAGCTCAATGCTGTGCGACCCACGCTTGCCATGCGTGGTTTTGTGAGAGGGAGCATTAACAGCATACATATCCCGGGGGTGAGGCGGGTTTGGCAAACCCAAACCTTGGTGCATTGCGAATTTCACTGGAAATGGGTCCATGTAAGAAGCCAAGACAAAAGATACGCACCGCCACTGCTCATCACTTTGATATCACGTCTGTGAAGCTCGGTAACTGGCATGGGACTGACATGGAATGCTAGTAAAGCAGCTGTCGGATCACGTAATGCCTCAACGCCAAAGGGGATGTGAAACCCTTTGGGCGTTGCCAGTGTAAACAACATTTCTAGCACCTTTTGCCAACCAACCAAAAGTATCAAGGCAAAAAATCAACTCAAATGGCCAACTCTTCACCGTTTCCCTCATACTAACTATTACTTGAAGATGAAAGCCATTAATAGGGCGTTCTCAGACCCTTGAAATTACCCAAAGGGCTCCAAAAAAAAAAACCTTCATCAATAGTCCACGACACTAGTTATCAAACGGCACTTCCGGGCACCCATGACGTCGTCCCAAATCGGATGCACACCCAAATGTGGCACAACCCCCCTAGTCATCCATATCAAGCCCCCCCTAGACTTACTTTAAGACCTACTTTTGATGCTGCATTCAACCACAGAGCTACCTACTTTATTTACTAGAATGATTGGCATGTTGATATTACTTGGACAATAAAAACGAGAGAGTAAGCGCTATCTATTGTAGGGAGCATGTGAACAAGCCAAGAGTCCTGAGTAGTAGGGGCTCCAAAATAAAATGACTGAGATTGTTGTGCCTTCGAGAGGCGAGAGGCCTCTCACTTACTTGGTTTGGTAATCCATTTCTGTAAATGGCTATTCGGAGTTTATAATCTCCGAGAAGAAGCAGCAACACCAAACAACACAGTCTCCTCGTCCCTGCCCAGTGCATTTATTTCCGCACACACCCCCCCTCTGTGTCTTTTAATGAAGGCAGCCAGAAAACAACGCACCCCAGAGATATCTAGCCTTACGCCAAAGTACCACTTACTATAGAATCAACGCCAACAGCCTCAAACTCCTCATGCCATGTCTTAGCCTTTCTTTGGTTTTTTTTTTTGTAATCTCATTTACACAGCCCCCATCCACAACGCCGCACAGCCAGGACCACTAAGTGTATTAAAGGGAAACATAATAAAAAAAAAACATCTCAACACTAAGATATTTGGGGTTCGGTTCAAGTACCTCCTTTTATTTATTCCCTCAAGGCACTTGTCTCCAAGGAGTTGCAAAAGTTGATAGGTATTTTTAAAGTGTTGGCCAACCTTGCATATATACACGCACATACATACATACATATCGCATTATGTTTCCTCATTTCTCACATGCCCCACGAGCGAATACTAACTAGTAGGTAGCTAAGATGAGCAAACAACTTGGGAAAAAAAAAAAAAACATCTCAACTCTTATAATTCGTTACTTGTAGTTAGTACTCAACGCAGCAGCCCTTCTGAGATGAATATATTTTCGATTTCGTTATTGATGCGTTTTCAAAAGTCCCTAGAGAACGGTGGGCGAACTACAGCTTAATACAATACACAGCACAACCCACTAACTAAATTTACCTAAACCTATTCTTTGACGTCCTATACCTCGCTATAAGGCATGATGAATGTAGATATGAAGAAACAATGAAAACAGAAAAAAAAAAAAAAGAGAACAAAATCAGACATGTGCTCGGCTCTTTAGTCCAGCAACCCAAAGCTCAGGGGTTCTGGTTCTGATAGAACGACCTATACCGCCATCAATCCCGCCCCCCGTCCCTTAATTCAACTTCCGCACACCCTCCCCTTTACCTCCCTCTCTTGAGTCGAGATCGCTTGGTGCTTGTGACACCGCAGCAGGGTCTCGACCCGAGGAAAGAAAGGACCGAGAGAAAGCATGTGAAGTGGGAGAAGAAAAAAAAGGGGGGGGAAAGCGAAAAGTTGGGTTGATGAGGGTTCAAAAGACTCTTTTGTTTTTGCTCTTGCGTTGCTCTGTGATCTCCATGCCATTGGGGAGCAAGCGAGGCGACTCGCTTGACTGGGCAAGAAGATGTATCGTATCCAAACGCGTAAACTTGGGCCATATGACCAGCACACCAAACAGTATACATCAAACACCACCTGTCGTGTGAAACGGGGACTGGGAGCAGAATCTTGTCTATACATAATGTACATCTATCTTTCTTTTTTGATCGTAGATACATGACAACATACCTCATCACGGCCCGACCTGTCCTGCTTTCCAGAGCAGGTTGGGAAGCAGCCGCATAGTCTATTGCTCAGGGCCATTGACATTCATTTCATGAATCTTCCATGTGCCGTCCACCCAAGCTGGCTTTTCTCCTAGGAACGCGATTCGTTCTTCGCCCTTTTCGATAGCGCTCACAAGAAACTTCTGCGCCACGTCTCTGACCTGGTCCTTGGTCACATCTAACAGCTGCTCTCTCTTCGTCTGCCTCATCTCGTCTGTCACTCCAGATAGGAATCGCGTCATTCCCTCCTGGTTGACCGATTTGGGAGCGTCCACACTCTGGAACACGGAAATCTTTGCCTCCTCGAGGTCACGGTCACTCCATTGCTTTTCCACAGCCCATTGTCCTGCGTTGCGCATAATGCTCAGCGTGTTCTGCGGGTTAGGATCGCGGTACGAATAGAATCCAAACAGACCGTCCAACGTTTTTGAGTATGCTCCGCCACCGTAAGCGCCTCCCTTCTCTCGGATTTCGTGATGGAGGTGCTTGTGCGTTAGCAACTGCGCCAATATCTGGAGCGGTGCGCCTTCGGGGGCAGTGTATGATGTGGTGGCAACAGACAACCCTCCATAGTATACTTGATAAGGAAGTGGGAAGAAGGCTTTGCTGTCTTTCGGAAGAGGTTGCGGCGTAGCGCTCGGTGCCTTGGAGCCCCCTTGTTGCAGCCCACCCACGAACTGTTGTAAAGAGCCTAGATTATCTGCTACACTTTCCGAGCCACATGTCAGAGCAGTTCGCATATTGCCGCCTGCTAGCGCAAAGCTCTGTATTTTTTTCAGTTTGCCAATTATATCCTCATACTGATCAGACTCTGGCCTGCCGTTAAGCGATGTAACCAGCTTCACCTGCGATAACCCCCCGACTTGCTGTCGTAACCACGCACTACGAGCCAAGGTGGACTCGGCTTGACCCATTGCAAAGCGATGCCCGGAAGATGCAATATCGTTGACGACACCATCCGCAGATGCCTGCAGCAACTGGCGGACTCGGAGAGCCGCTTCTGGACTGTCAAAGTTTGTCTCCTCAACCAGCTTTCGAAGAAGGTCATACATGATCGGAACGTTTTTATCTAGAGCCATTCCAGTAAATATGATTCCTTCACTTGATTGACGGAAGTCTGTTGGCGAAGGGGTAGAGTGATAGCCAACAGAAACACCGCCCGTCTTTAGTTTGATCAGATCCTCAAGCTGCTCCATGGTCATATCTCTCGTGCCCAGGCGCATGATGCTGTCTGTGAACAGTGGAATCAACTCTCGCAGATCATCAGGCAGGTTTTCTAATGTGTTAATGGCGCGAAAATATGTTAAACCGTTGGTTGGTGCCTCTCGCCATTGTATAGACGTTCCGTTGGTTAATTCATCTCGAACCTCTACCGGATCCAATGATTTTGGAATATCTTTGACGTAAACAGTGGGAAGACAGCTCAAATCCTCGGTATTTGTCTTGTTCTGCTCTACCAACAACTCTTGCTCTTGCTTTTCAAATTGATCTCTAGCACCGGCCTCACTTCCAGCTCTCTGCACTGCCTCTTGTATCTTTGAGGATAGTCGAGCTTGCTCTTCGGCAGCTAGATCATCTGCAAAAGTAGCCGAGGGTGCCATTGTAAAGGTAAGGGTGTTGTCGTTCAATAGATACTTGTCCATCAAGCTCTCGAGGTAGTTCCCTTCGGCCATCTTTGCCTGAAAGGCGGCAATGGTGTCGTTCCAAGCTAGAGAATCAAAGGGGTCGCTCCCATTAAACCATTTTGGCTTTAGCCTGTTCAGCATGGAGTAGCCAAAATTTGACGTTTTGTGCTTAAGCGAAATCTCCAATTGGTGGAGAGTGCCGTCAATTTTGCCTTGATCAAAGCCCTTTTCTCGGACTTGACGCAATATTTCCTGAATCTTGTCCTTGAGTTTGGGGACATCAGCCTCTTGAACACCAGTGAGGCCAATTGAGAAGATGCCCCGTTTCGCATAACTGTCATAGCCTGTGTTGGGACTCCAGTCCGCACCTATTCCCTCTTCTATCAGACCCCGATATAGGGGCGAGCCATAGCCCTCCATGAGAAGAGTTGAAAGCAGCGATACAGAAAACGACTCCACCACATCGGTTGTGTCTCCAGTAATCCAAGACACTGACGTTTTGTACTGCCGGTCAGGGGCCACCAACGGGTCTGAAGGCCCTTGCAGAGTAACTTCCTTTGGCCCATTCAGCTGGATGGGTTCGTGGATAACTCTATCCTTGGCAATCTTCTCAAACGCTTGCAGCCTAGCATCGAGCTCCTGTAAGTGATCGGCCAGGGGCATATCTCCGTAGGTGAAGAGCTTGGCGTTGCTCGGATGGTAGTTTTCGGCATGGAAGTTCTTCAACTGCTCATATGTGAGTTCCGTAATCTTCTGCGGGTCGCCACCAGAGTTGTTGATATCTGGGAAAATGTGGTCGTGGAATCGAATATAGTATAGATAGCCAGCATCCGACATTTGGCCCTTCATTTCGTTGTAGACAACCCCCTTGAACACTAGCTTCTTGCCCTCGGCATCTTCAGCCAGCGGGTTTTCAGGTCCGATGCGCCATCCTTCCTGTTGGAAATCAGAGCCTTTTAGCAGCGGGTGTAGCGTCGCATCGAGGTAGACTGACATCAGGTTTCTAAAGTCTTGAGAATTGGTGGTTGCAAAGGGATAGAAGGTGTGGTCCGACGCCGTCATGGCATTCATGAAGTTCGACAGGGTTCGAGGCAGCATTTTGAAGAATGGGTCTCGAATAGGGTACCTTGGCATCAGTTAGCTGTCAGTGCTCGTTACCAAAGCTTCGAATATCCCATACTTCTCACTTCCACAGAGAGTTGTGTGTTCCAAGATGTGAGGTACACCGGTATCATCTGGTGGATTTGTCTTGAAGCCGATGGAGAAGACATTGTTGGTATCGTCACGAGCAATGTGAAGATAGTCAGCACCAGTCTTGTCGTGCTGCAATTGCAGCGCTGTCAGTTCCAGCTCCGGAACATGTTTTGTTCTGACGAGGGTAAAGCCATGCAGTTTAGCGCCTGGCTTGGGATACAGCGCGAGGTCAGTCACGGTCTTGCGAGCCGTGGTAGCTGCGTTTCGTAACATGGCGAGAAGAAGCTGGTAGGATGGTCGTGAACTGAACACTGGAAGGAAGGGGAGAAAGAGAAAGAGCTCTAGTTATACATCAGGAAAGAAAGAGAAAAAAAGGACGTCAAAGCCAATGCTCCAGCAGATTATATGAACAGCCCAAGTCCCCCCAAATGAAATTTTGAATGCTGGAAGAGATGGAGAGTTGACGATGTCATGTTCATATCCGCTGGCCTAGAAATTTCCGAACCACCGATCGGAAAGGCTGGCGGCGATTAGTCAGTGGAGGGCTTTTGGTGGGCTGGTGGCGTAGTTGCGACAACTACAACCACTGACTGCTAGTGCATTAACCCGACCACTATTAAGACCGCTGACCTAATCTCTAAGGCACTAACAATTTTCATCTCCAGGGCTGTCACCAAAGAAATTACCACCACCACCTTGCTTGGTCACGCCTCAAACGCCAAAGGTCAGCGATAGGCCGTGGAACCAGTCCAATCCGTACCCACGACGTCGCACAACATCTGTTTCGGAGTTCAATTCGGGTTCGACGCTGTCTCGCAGGCCCCAGACCAGGCAGTACATATTCTCCCGCAGCGCGCGGCCGGCAATCAAGATAGCGACAAATCTGGGACGCAAATCGCTAGGTTTCCCGCCACAGCCGTTGCCCACCAAGACACTCCACCATCACCAGTCCGTTGGTTGTTGAAAAAAAAAGCTCCCCCCTCCCTCCCGCGAATTTGCCTCCACGAACGAACCGCTCTTCGAATTTGCCGTTGCCAGCTCGCCCTCATACGTCGTCGGTCCGTTTTCGATGTGATTTTGGCCCTTGATGCGACTCGTCTACTGTCACAAGATTTCGTCTTGACGAACCGTTGGAGCCATGCCCGCGAGTCATGTGGAGGCGGCCTTGACCAACGGCCATGATCCGCACATTCACCAATCACCCGTGTCGGGTAAGAAGACCAAGGGAAAACGAGCTATGAACTCCGATGAAGCCTCTCGGCTACTGCAGGCTCGAATCTCGCAGCTGGAACAGGATGCCGCCGGGGAGAAGGACCAGGAGATGGAAATAGGTGCGTGAACTGACGTTGGCGGTACGGCGAGGATATGATTATTCGAACCCATACACCATCACTGTTCTACCGTTGTTGTCTGGTGGGCTAATGTTGGCATGCATGCAAATTGACAAAAACAGAGCGAGAAGTCAAACGCGCCAATCGAGATCTAGTACAACAGGTGTCCAAGATGGACGACATGCAAAAAATAGAACATTTAATGAAGCGCTCGAGCGAGCTGCTCGCCGATATGCGAAGGCTAGAGAAGGAGAACCAGAAAAACAAGAAGCGGGGGGACGCTCTTCAGAAAGAGCGGGATGCCAGCCGCACGGAACTGAGCAAGACGGTGGGGCTCAAGGAGAAACTCGAGAAGCTCTGCCGAGAACTCCAAAGAGATAACAACAAGATGAAGGTCAGCTAGCTTCAGTTGCGCGCGAGAACAACAACGCATAGATCCTATCATCCAGCGCACTGACATCCGACCACAGAACGAGAACAAGGAGCTTCAAGGCACCCAGAAGCGCAACAGTGAGGCTTGGGACAACAAGTTTGCCACGCTATTATCCAAGCTGGAAGGGTATCAAGAGGAGAAGGACACGCCGAAGAAGCAAGTCGTTGATATGGAAGTGGATGAGCTGTGAGTGCAACACGTGGTATTGCTTCTTTCCACCGCGGCAAACTGATGAATGGCCAGCTTCCGAGTCCGTTTCAAGTCCTTCATTGAGCAGTATGAACTGCGCGAACTGCATTTTCACTCCCTGATGCGAACCAAAGAGCTCGAGGTCCAATACCATTTAGCACGGCATGAGCAACAGAAGAAGACCGCCGAGTCTGAAACAACCAAAGCTCGCCACCTACAGGTGCAAGTTCAGGCATTTACAAAAACGGAGACGGAGCTGAGGAATCAGCTGAATGTCTATGTGGACAAGTTCAAACAGGCATGTTTCCCGTGCTATATGCATTTGAGCATGGACACTAACGCTTTATGCAGGTAGAAGACACGTTGAACAACAGCAATGATCTGTTTCTCTCGTTCCGCAAGGAGATGGAAGATATGTCAAAAAAAGGCAAGCGTTTAGAGAAAGAAAACGAAGCCTTGAAGCGGCAGAAGGAGGTGACGGCAACAAATATCATCCACATGGCAGAAGAACGACAGGAATGGAAGAGGAAGACGGAGACGGCAGACAAGAAGAACGAGAAGTTGATGAGCATCATCCAGCAAATGCAGCAACAAGGTCGAAAGGTGCCGCCTAATATGGCACCTGCAGTAGAGAGCTGCTACTCAGATAGCCACGGGGGCAGAGAGGGCGATGACAGCGATTATTCAGAGGAAGGCGAGGAAGAACTTAGTGAGTTCGATGACGATACCGAGGAGGAACCTCAGCCAAATGAACAAGCAACCCCCGTGCCTTATGGCCCGGAACGGCCTCCGCAGCCGACGACTAATGGACGTTAGGAACCCGTCCTTCGGAACTCTGCTGAGTACCTCACTCCGGAGGCGGCTAGAGACGAAGCCAGGATTAGCATGTTGGTGGACAGGGTCTGGCCCTATTTGTTAGAGCGATTTGGTGAAGAGCCCAGCCTACCTGTGCTACTGGGTGTGGGCATGGAGAGAGCCCTGCCCCCAGAAACTCCCATGCCGGATTTTGCCAACCTCCCACCCGAGGAGCGCGAGAAGGCATTCTGGGGCTTGATGAGGCAGCTCCAAGGCTGCTAGCCTGTTCGTAGGCCTTTTGATTTCCGCTCCAGTTGCCCCCCTGGCAGAGCAAGAGCCGTTGTATGTTTGTTTAAATGTGTAGCTGTTGTCCCTCCATGATGTCTATCAACTCACTTCAAGAAGCCTTTCTAGTGTCCCCTTTGACCCGATTTGTGACGTTCTAGCGCTGCAGTGGCTGGTTAATTTCTAGTGTCTGGTCCTATATTCCATCCATCCCGAGGATCTATGCCATGCTCCAGCGCCATCATCAAGCTAGTTGCTTGATTGCAAATGCCCCGTACCCTTAGAGCCGGGATGTCTGGTGGATGGGATACATCATTGTGTGAGGTTGGCAATTGACACCCAAGTTATCCAACTCGGCCTCCAACTCGGCATACACACTGATGGTCTAAATTAAGATTAACGAACACGCGGGGTTACAGACCACCCAAGTGGGTTGAACTGAGATTGCAACTCAAAATCTTTAGTTTAAGCCTATCTACTGGAAAGCAAAATTGAGTTGAGTTGAAAGTGAGAGAAATGCTTGTTCCCAACTTATAAATATACCCTCTGTCCAGCACTTCCCGATTATCGTTCCTTTCTCCCTCCTTAATCAGTTTCTGCGCACAGTTTTTCTTGTCCAGAAATAATCAGAACCAAAATTCCATCTCTTGACCTTTGGCGACTCTGATTCTAGAAATCACCTCTTCTATTCCCAAGATGGCCAAGGTTTTTCATCTTTTTACGCAGTTCCCTCCCGAACTAAGAGATAAGATATGGAATTTTGCGATTCGGCCTGATCTCCCAGCAGTTCACTCATTTAAGCTAAACGACACCCTCTGGGATACTGATATTGGCATCACCATCGATGCTCAGCTACATAAAAAATATCTTTACCAGCGCTCAGCCCGACTAGTTACTCCAATTCGTCGGGGTTATTGTATTGACGTTAGTACGATTGAAAGATGTGGTGATAGTACCCCATCGGTATGTCTCCTCGATGGAGGCCTCTGGACTGCCTGCAAAGAGTCAAGACTCGCCATACAGCGCTATTTCAACATCCACGGGTGGAACAAGACAGGAAAACAACAACGACGAAAAGACAAGACGGAGCTAATAATGAAAAATGACTACAATATGCCGAAAACGAGCTACTTCTCTGACCATTCAGGTACTCGATACTTTACCGTATTCCCAAACAAAGACCTCTTTTTCGTCCAGGCTCATGGCATTGAAAATGATCCTTGGAATTTGCACCGTCACCTTGATGGATTACAGATACTTGGGCTGCAGAATATGGCCGTCGAGTACAGTCCCAAATGGGGAGTCAAAGTCAGTGAGGTAGAGCAGTCTTTCGGGATTCCGGATATCGCCCTCGTCTTTGCGATTGCGACCATAGAGGGACAATACTTGGATACTCTTTGGCTTGTGGACTACGACTTGAAACGAAAACACCACAATTCGGATACTGGGAAAAGGTCTGAACCTCAGGAAGGTCGAACATTCTACGCTGCAGATCGAAAGTTTACGGAAGTAATTGACGACGCCGCGAATTTGGACCATTGGGAGCACAGTTACGATGTTGAAGGCACTTTGACTAGCCCATTCTCGGTTCTACGTGCTATACAGAGTACTATAGAAGATTTTTCGTATCCGGAGGTTGACGCCTATATTTGTCGGATGGGAGTCTTGGCTTGTGAGTTTTTTTGAGACTAGATAGCATAGCGAACCAGTATTATCGATAGAATGTGAGGTGTAATGAAACAATTTGATTTCACTTAATATACAGATCAAAAGATACATCTAGGCGATTGCTTTTAAAATATAACGTAGAAGATCTATCGCTATAAATCCGAGAATATGGATTATAATTTCGCTGCCCGTAATTCCCTTGTTTCCCATAAACTCAGTAGCGAGACTGTCAATAATCTTCTTTCTCAGGTCTAATGTTTTGATGTCCTCTCCTTTTATGAATGCTGGTGTTTCAATTTTCGTGGGTGACGGCGTTTCATATAATGGCTATCCCAAAATATGAATAGGGGCTGTATCGACTCACTACGTGATATCTCCCCGTTTTTCGAATCACGTAGAATATATATATACCACATTTTAACCACACTTTCAGAATATTACCAACAACAAGGCTTGTCACAACAAACCACATCAACGAAGACAAATGCATTCGATCACTATAGGTAAGTAACATTGATCAATCCATCCGTTCCCAAAGGTCCACCTACTAACCTGCTGCGAACGGACTCTTCTTCCGCAACTTCTCGCTATAGAACCACAATATGATAGGACTCGGCTAGCTAATAACGATGGCTACGAAAGCAAGGAGCGAGTTGCCCCAACCCAAGCCTAGACTTTCATACATACTTGATGCGAAGAGCGGGAACCCGAAACCAGCCAGTGACCGCATCACAGTGGCGGCGCCAATGGCGCTTGCTGCGTAATGGGTATAAGTATCTACTAGATAGGACTGGATACACTAAGTGAGTGGAAGAAGATGTTAGTGCTTCGCTGATGCTTGAGTCTGTAAGGGGAGAGAGCGTGGGAAGAAGAGAATTTTGCGAAGGCTAAACTGGCACCCCTTTCTCTTAGGTCATGCAAGATGTTTTTGGTCTGCATAATGGGGGTGATGAAAGATGAATACTGACCAGAGTTCCAATCATTATACCAGCAGCAATTAAACAGGCGCCAATGTTAGGCCCAATCCAATGCGTCTTATACTCCGCCGTCCACCCGTAGATGAACAAACCCACAGGCACTAGAAAAGCACCAGGCAGCATCATGGGGACACGGTACTCTGGTCTTCCTGGGCCAGGATGACGCCGCTTCAACGCAACGTAGATGTTATCCTGCAGAGGAGCGATGACTTGGGCACCGACGAAGAAGCCGAGCCCGAGAGAGATGTAATTCAGCCCGCCGATACTTGTGCTCTCGCCGTAGCCACCTGGTTCTGGCCGAGAATAGGGACGGAAATGACACGAGCACTATATACATGAGCCCGTACAAGAATGTCAAGTACAGCGCGAGGACTTGCAGTATGATTTGCGTACCGAGCAGCCGGAACGGCCGCGTCAAGGCCACCGGAAGCATCTTGACCGCTGTGAGACGCGAGTCGTCGAACGGCGTTTGTAAGTTCGTGTTGCCAGTCGACTTGATTAGCTTGTCGCGTTTCCTGGCGAGAAGGACAGGCGCATACGTCTCACGTAGGAGGACCAGTCCCATACACTGAACTGCGGCATCGGCCATTGTAGTTGCATAGAAAGACCACCGCCAGGTTGTGTTCTCAGTGATGAAGGCTCCGACTATATGAAGTATATAGTTAGTATTCTAAGCTAACTTGATGCTGTGTCCGTTATATATACCCACGGGACCTACAGCAGGCCCGAAAAGTGGCATCAGGGCATAAATCGAAATAGCACGCCCTCGCTGCTCCGCCGCGAAAAGATCAGAAACAACGCCTCCACCGATAGATATCGGAGCAGAACCTCCTAAGCCAGAAAAAAACCGGAACGTGATAATCTGGGCTTTGGTCTTCGCGAAGCCGCAGCTGAGATTGAAGATCAAGTAGAGGACATTGGCCAATTGTAGAACTATGACGCGGCCGTAGATCTCAGATAATGATCCGAAGCTGAGAAGAAAGATTGGTTAGCTAGACGTCTCTGGGCTCAGGGGTAGAGAGATGGTGAGACCGACCCCAAGGGGCCTACAGCGTAGGCGAGGATAAAGACTGAGTCGAAATAGGTCAGCATTCTACCCTTCCCCCCAAATTGCTTATTGGCTATTATGGTGAAGAAATAAAGATATGATAGATTTGTAGCTACTTACTAGACATGGAAATGGCCTGTTCGAAACCCGCAGGGATATCAAGGTCTTTACCAATCGCTGTTAAGGACGGGGCAAGCATAGAGGATGATAGCGGTGATATAAACGAGAAAGTCGAGACGATGAGCACGATAAGCCACTTTTTCCTTATGTTCCAGTTTTTGGGGTTCTCAGGGTCATCCGGTCCGGTCCAGGTTACGATGTCCGGGTCGTTAGAGTTAGGTACTGTCGACGTGACCTTCTCATTGACCGATACCCCGTTCTCTAGATCAGGCCGGTTCTCGGTCCCGGCCCGGGCTTCGGAAGTGGATCGGGACCGGGACCGGGTGCGGTGAGATTGTGGGCGCTGCGATGTTGATGAGACACTTGAAATATTGCTACCATCGATGTCTTTATCTTCTCCGCGACTAATCTGGGTTCGTACTCCTTGCTTTTCCATCATGTCAAGGTCCCCGTTCGTGGCCTCAAGGTTGACTGAGGAAGTGTCCAGATCTGGGCCAGACCAGTTGGTAGATTCATGATCTGGATCAGAAGAGGCGCCCTTCATGGTCACTTGACGGGTACTTGCTTATCCTTGCTATTAAATAATTGATGCTGAAATCAAGAGCCACAGTTTTCTTGTATGTATTTAAGCCGGAAGAATAGATCCCATTTGTATTTACAAGACAATTTCTGACTTTGAAAGATCTACTAGCCCACCTTAAAAGAGTTAGGTGACTAGGAAACAGCGGCGAAGAGGGTAAATTGATGAGCTGTTTTGTATCATTAATAGAATTGCGAATTCGATACCATGTCTTTGAAAGGGTAACCTCTCTCCTAGACGAAAAACCAACCCTAGCGCGATAAACCGCCCGGCGACATTGACGTGTTCTGATGCTGTTCTGTCCCAACTTTCTGTAATCGCAATTGAAGATCAGAAGAGTTATTTGTATGCTGGCAACTCGAAAATATGAAAAGCCTCCAACCTGGCATTAAGCCATGGGAGCACCCGCCCAACGTGGTGTATCAATCGGCCAACGTACCCGGAGATCAAGGGATCTGCGCATGCAGCAATCCTGCTGTGCTACCCAACACGGTTCAGTTTGTTGGGAATAACCTGTTGGTTCTGTGATATTGCTTGTGACCTGACATCTTGAAAAGCCTGCCATAGCAACTCTTCACTCTATCCCTTTCATACGATGGCGGTTAGTCACCCATCTTTCCTATCCAACGAGAGAGTGATAGCGTCCCCTATTTGAATACGTCTTGTCCTTTTGTTCATCGTCTATACGTGACATCTACCACTGGGCCGACTGGACGCAGAACCGTCGATGTGTCATCGTGCCCATTACCGCGACGGCATCGGGCCTCATGATAATAGGTCTTGTACCGGATTTGACGATCGAGGTAGCCGGGCTGTTGGTAGCGCTGATAGGTGCACAACGGGCCTTGTTAATGAGTTTGCTGGTTGCAGCTGTGCAGCCCTGCCATGTGAGCATAGTACACAGTGCTGCGCCTACGTTGATCATAGTGATGCAGATCGTGACAGGACCGGTGTTGGTTTGCTGTTGGTGAAAGACTTGGAACTAGGGTGGAATTGGATATCCATGTAGATGTTGAAGTACCTGCCTTAGTCTCTCGTACTATAAATCCTACCAATTCTATTGTAGCCACTGCCCTGGTCTCACATGCTACTTCAGTTTATAATTACTATACGGTTATAAATCAAAGGGACTAGAGGACTAGGTGTTATCCTTTTGTTTGATTATCTTCCCTTTTCATTGATATACAAGTTTACTGCAAATATTGCCATTTTAGAGGTTGGATAAACGAAATCATCGGAGGCATCTTACTTATCGCCAATGAACACATCCCCATTGTTATTCACCCAGAATATATGCTAAGATCATCAGAGCTAGGCATCGCTTTCTTTTGGACTAGTCTAGCCTACCAACGACACCCGAGGACTTATGTTATTCTCAATCCCATATATCTAACATCGATGAACTCTCCTATAAGATGCACCAAGAGTCCAGCAGTCCGATCCAACCTCAACCATACGAGCCTATATCTCAAGGCAACGGATTGCTGTCCAGGCCTAACTTAAAAGCGGCGACCTCTCCGTCCCATCGGTCTACCCATCGGGGGACCGGCAACGACACCACGAGGGTGCCGCATGCCATAATGCCTCACGGGCACAACCACCGCTGGTCGTGCTACCGGCACAACAGCAATTGGCCTCGCCATTGGGGTAATAGGGACCACAACTGCACGGCGGTGGTGGACTGGAAAGCACATGATGATGTTTTTGTTGGCGGTGGCTTCGAGAGATGATGATGATGATGGCTTTTGTTGTGAATCTGTTAGTTGATCAATTGTCAGCACCCTTTTCCTTTTCCATACTATCGCTAACTTGACTATGTAGTGAACGACTCAAAGACAGCAAGGGAACGGGATGGTCACCTAAATTTGGTAATGGTATTTTCATAAGAGAACACACCCAACTAGCTTTTGGATCGGTGACAACGGAATGTGCCACATATTTATACCTCCTCGTGTTGGCTTACGCCCAGTCTCCATGACTCGTGAGACTACAAAACTCTAAATCGGATCATGAACATTTGTCAATACTTCCCCGCATCTGGATAAGTTCAGAGTGCCTGGCTAGGTTGATTAGCCCAATTGAGGGGGATTGAAACACAATAGTCAAATCTTAAAAGGCAATTGTGCTAGTACAATGAGCTGTAGGATAAGGAGCATGTCTGCCCTGAGGTGTTGACAATCCTGAGAGCATTCCTTCTAGATCTTGTGACGCCACATGATTGATTCCCTGGTAATATTGTATTAGTGCATTGAACGAAAGCATCAAGATTCGGACAGCTCAGAGTCGGACCTACTGTTATTCTTTTTCCGGCTTCGTATTCCTGAGAAGTGCCCCCGGGATGATGTGGTCAACCAAGGTCCGTAGCGTATGGCGTGCCATTATAGTTCAATGACGAGAAACCAGCGTGAGATGTGGCACTAAGCTCCAAGATTGCTATTTAATAACATATCGGGACTCGAGTTAGGCAAGACGTTGAAGCTGATATCTAGTCGGCTAGCACATACAAGCGTTTCAAACCAATCCTTCGTCTGTGTTTGGGTTGGGGTAAACGAGACTTGTTAATTCGTCCCACTGGCCTACTATCTCCGCCACGCAACAACAAAGCAAGGCACCATGTCTGGACTTAAATGGTTGTTATGGCTACGCCGACGTAAAGTAATTGACTTGTCTCAAAGAAAGCTATACCTTTCTGTAAGGCCCTACGATTTTTGTTGACACACTGCAAGTCAGAAAAGCGTAAAACAGCCTGGGTATATAACTGGCTAGCATTTTAATCAACGAGGCCGCTTATTCGAAGAGAAATGTTTCTCAATGACCATATCGCAATTGAGCATTTTCTTGTTTTCAGTTGCTCTACCTAAAGATTAGGACAAGACCCTGTAGGTGCTCCGGTTATATGAACTAGGGAATTGCCCTCATTGCCACAAATCCACTGATCAGCGTCATTTCCCCCTCGTGAGCATATGACAATAAAGTGAGCTGCGTCCTCAAGAACCACGGAAGAGGAACTGCATGTCTTCTGGACTAAGTGTCTCCATTGCTTTGTCATCAGCATTGACAGTCGAGTGAATCATGCTGGTTTTCTTTTCTTGGATAAGCACCATGCGGCTCTCAACTGAATCCTCAATACAAAGTCGCGTAATAGTGCAAGGCCGCGTCTGTCCAATTCTGTGGCATCGGTCGGCAGACTGCCACTCAGCTGCTGGGTTCCACCATCTGCAAGATATTAGTTAGAATAAAGAACAAAGAGACTCTTTCATGTTGAGATACTTACGGATCAACGATGAAGACACGGGATGCCTCGGTAAGATTGAGTGCTACACCGCCAGCCTTGAGTGAAACTAAGAAACATTCCACATTGACATTGTTCATAAAGTGCTCAATTGAGGCCTGGCGTTGAGCAGGAGTCATGCTACCATCCAGCATGACTGTTGTAATTCCAGCTCGTCGAAGCCTCCATTCAATGAGCTGCAGCATCGTCGTAAACTGAGAAAAAATGATTGACTTTTGCGAGGCGTTGTCAGAGCGCATTTTGTGGAGCTCATGAACCAAAAGTTCGATTTTAGAAGACGATGTCCAATTTTCCATCTTGATTCGATTGATGATAGACGATTTTTTGACCATTGACTCATCTTGCTCGATTTCTGGCTGCTCAAGATCGATGGCTAATGGGATATGACATCGAGGACAATCCGGCTCGTCAGTTGATTTAACATAGCTAGAGACGCAGGCTCTGCAGAAATCGTGCTTGCAGCGGCTGCGGACGGTATCTTCAGCTGGCTCGTCGCATATGCAGCATACCAAGACATTTTGACCCCCTTCCGCGTTTTTCTTCAATATTAGATCAGGGTGGTCGGCAACTTGCCTCATTTGCATGATGAGACCAAAAATGTTGGCGTAATTGTTTAAGAGAACACCTTGAGCAACATAAGTGTCGAATTTGCGCTGGCCATTGGTCATGATGCTGTTGGCAAAATCATTCTCCTCCTCGCCAAAGAATTGCCTTTCAACGTATACCTCCTTTGTAGGTAACTCCATGGAATTCGTATGATCCCTCTTGAGCCGCCTCAACATTATTCGTTCAGTCATTAGCCGCAATTTCTGGAAAGCTTTTGCACCGAGCCCTTGATTGCCATGTCTCTGAATGGGATTCAAAAGCTCTTGATTGAAGACTGAAACATGCTGCATGCCTGCATGTTTGCAATGAGAACAGCGACTGTACTCATCTAAAGACCACTCGAGTGATGAACAGGGGCATTGTTTACAGAGATATGAGGCGAATGGTCGAATGTTCAAAAATCGGATCAAGGAGAAAAGCTCTCCGATTCGGTTCTGCAAAGGCGTGCCGGTTAGGCACCAACGATACTGCGTCTTGAGTTCGAAACAAGCTTTTGCTGTCATTGTGGTCCTCGTTTTAATGCAATGTGCTTCATCTAGAATAATTCGATGGAACATGATGGAATGAATGACACTTTTCTCTTTGTGTATACCATCTTTGCGCTTGAAGCCCTTTTCTTGCTTTCGAAACATAGATTCCAGGCTGTTGTAGGACATCATGATGACATCAAACTTCTTTAGCTCCTTCGCTGTGATAACTTTCGCTTTCTGATTTGTTCCATGGAAGACGAAAGTCTTGAGGGTGCCGTCAGTGTAAGAACTGATTTCTGACTGCCACTGCATTAAAGCCACGGGGGGAACCAGGACTAGAGACGGCTGTTTGGCTGGATAGTCCGACATGATGAGGGACACAGCTTGGATGGTCTTTCCTAATCCCATCTCATCGCCGAGGAGACCTCCTTTCCATTCGGTCTGCTCCATGGCCTTCATCCACGCTAGACCCTCAAGCTGGAAGGGCTTCAGTTGCCTAGAGATAGTTTGTGGTTGTGCTGCCGCGCCAGCTGTAATGATGGGCATGTTTTCCAGATCTATCCACATGGTAGCTAGATTGGGATGATGCTTAAGCAGCCGATCTCGCTCTCTGGTAGCACGATCATTATTTCCTCCCCTTCTGTAACCACGCCGAAGAGCCCCAACGGTGCGAATATTTCTCCTTGCTTCCTCGACATCGACATCTTCACTCTCGCTAGGAGGAAGCGAAGTGACGTCAGAATTTAGATCAGAAGACAAAGCAGACAGTTCTGATTCCGAGTCGTCAATAACACCATCATTGGTGCCTGGCCTAGGTAATTTACTCGCATCATTCTTTTTCCTTCCCTTGCGCACTGGACGCGCGGGTTTTGGAAGTGGCTTTCTGGGTTTCTTAGTTGGTATAATATTCGGCCTTCTCGTAAGCTCATCGTCACTAGATGCCGTAAAGTCCCCATCATCAGACTCAGTCAAGATATCTTCATCTTGAGAAAGCGAATCCTCTATGGGCCGGTCTTCCCCCAAAGCAATGCCAGCAGCAATTTCAGCATCCATATCAACATCAGGAACCGAAGATTCGTCTGAATCCGGAATAATCTTCGTCTTTTTGGATGGACGACCTCGTGACGGACCTGAGAGTGCTCTCGCTCGCTTTGATTGTGTTGTTGCAGGCGAAACTCCAGTGACAGAAGTACGGTTGCTGCGACGAAAGCTGGGGGTGTCTGCTGCAGGGGCAGCATCGTGCTTGTCATATTCTTCCTCTTGTAACTGGCGGGCAATTTCAGCATCTCGTGAATTACTTAATTCATCTTCATCATCTTCGTCAGTATCCCAAATTACGGCAGCATCCTTACCCTTAGCCGCTGAGGGTAGGGAATATATGCTATGTCGCAAAGCTCGATCCTTGTCAACGGATTCCTGTAACTTGGTTCGAGCGGGGATTCGAACCTCTAGAGACCTACTCTTGGTTGACGCGGGAGTTGCTTCGGAAGGGCTTGGAAGCTTGCTTGTACCGGGCGTAGAATATTCACTACTCTCCGAAGTCTGGACTAAAGGACTTGGCACAGCGGAGACAGATGCACTCGCAACTGCCGATGCACCCATAGGTCTTCCACGCAGACGCCTTTTAACGGATGCGCTGGCCGTAGGCAAGGCTACAGGTGCAGCATTGACAGCTGCCACTAAAGATGCCCGGGGAGGTCTACCACGCCGGCGATTAGGTGTTGAGGCCGAGGATTCTCCAGGGCTTGATACGGCAACATCTATTGAGTCTGCTGCGAGATTCCGAGACGAACCAGAACGAGTCACACGGCCAGGTGCATCTGAGAGGCCATGGCTTGCTTCTAGTTGATTTCTTGTCAGATGATGGCCTTGATAGTATCGTTTTGAGAAGTCTCGTCGCCTTACCAGAGGTTTTGGATAGAGGGGTGGCAGAAGCCTTTAGAGATGGGCGGCCACGCGGCATGACAGAGATAACTCGGCTAGCTGGGAATGGGCTGTATATATGTTTTTCATGAATGGGAAAGGCGTCTCCAGCAGTGAATTGAATCTGATTGAGACGTTTTGATGAATAATTGAAATAATGTGGTCCGCTGGTGAATGAACAAAGGGACAAAACCCCCCTTAGAGATAAGACGCTTGTCTAAAGCCACCAATCCGTTGAGGGCCACAACAGACCTCACAAAGGAGCCGATCTTCTTATGAGGTTGAAGTAACAAAGCTTTCAGTCTCTATACCCCTCAGATAAAAGATTGGATGACTGGCTGAATCGCGTGAATGAACATCTGAAAGACAAAGCGAACATCAAGGATTGAAAACCTGAGTTGCCACTTCCTGCCTAAGCTGCCGTGACTAGACATGGCGGTTCACAGTGCCTAAACCAGCTGAGTGACGCGGCCATGCCACTTTACGCGAAAGCATGTGTGATTCTCAGGGGTATGATAGACAGTCTAGTAATTCTTCTGCACTGTGCTTGGTAATCGTCGGCTGTTGAAAATGACCCTGCTAAGGTGAGTGCATACTGTGTGAATAACGAAATTGATTTTTGCTTTTGGTCACCTGACACCGTGTTAGCTCCGCGACAGCTTGATAACACGGTTTGGGCAGGCACTGGGTGACGGCAGCCCAGTGAACGCCACCTGCTCGTCTTAGCCGGAACATTCTCTCCTTATTTGACTCTTTGCACATGGAACATGGAACAAGAATATTTCTCCTCTGAGCTGAGTTCTGTGATAAGGACAACCTAAATACATACGGATTTCCCATCTCCATCCAGCCAGCCGCGCTTTGGATACAATGTTCGTTTTCTCATTTCTAACAACATCCTCTGCTCAATTCACGGATGGCTCACAATCTACATTATAGGGCCCGCCAGCCGCAGGGCGAGGAGCAAAATGGGCGACCAACCCGTAACATAATTGGACCGTGAGAATAACCTCGATCACCTAATATTTGTTTGCTGCAAGTCAGAAGCTGACGCTTTTTAAACCAGTCAATCTGCTTTGACGGACTTTCTTGCCGTAAGCATTTGACCGAGTCTCTGAATGGTAAACCTCTTAACTCACTTTCTACACTAGTCTCACAATATCTCTGCCGCTCAAATTCGGATTGATGCAGAACAGCGTCGACGACAAGCAGAAGCGGAGGCCCAGTCTAATAGCGACGCTACAATTCATGAGTCTACAGTTCCAGATAGTGTAGAAACTGGCTCTTCTCGTCGGCAGTCAAGACGTCGTGGGAATGTCGAAGAGCAAGCAACCTTGGGAAAAATCAAAGCTAGCAAGGCATCCAAGAAACGCAAAAAGAACGCTGATGACGATGAGGATGAAGATGACATCGCAAAGGCCATCTCTAACGAGAGACGAGCTCCGCTCCCAGGCCAGATGGAGAACTGCTCAATCTGCCAAAAGCGTTTCACAGTGACTCCTTATTCCGTTGCAGGACCCGATGGTGGATTACTCTGTGCTCCATGTGGACGCGGAATAGCGAAACAGCGAGAAGGGCAGCCAAAAAAGAAGCCGCGGAAACAGACAGGGGGCGTGGGGGATCGACGTACTAAACAGAGCCGAATCCTTGATGGCGACATAGGAACGAAAAGCCTCGCCACATTATGTGTCCAAACATTGGCCAAAAATGTTGACATGGCCGAGAGCTTAGGCGATTTGCCAGAACATCTTATCGACAAGATTTCAAGAATGTTCTCCAAAAGACGTTTACTGAAACCAGATACATTGCCATTATTTATGCAGCCCACGACGGAGATTCTACGAGTATATGATGGCGCGGATCTGGGCGGGCAGGATCTTGTCAAGATGTTCCAAGTATCTCCCAAGCTGAGAAAACTCAAACTACGACATGCTATTCAGTTCAAGAATGAAGTCATGGATTACTTCCTTTCGCGGGACCTTTTTCTCGAAAGCTTCTATTTAGCCGGCGCCAATCTGCTAAGCGAAGACAAATGGCATGAATTCCTGGTCGCCAAGGGAAAGCCCCTCAAAGAACTCCAGGTCTACTACACGGACCGGCATTTCGGAGATGACACGATGGTTGTCTTGAAAGATAACTGCCCAAATCTGATGCGGCTGAAAGTCTGCCATAATCAGAAAGTCACGGACGAAGGAGTCAAGGCTATTGGCCAACTCAGTACTCTTCAACATTTGGGACTTGAACTTCAACACCAAATCTCTTCAGATGCTCTCACAACTTGCATCTCACAAATCGGCAAGGGGCTTCGAACAATGTCCTTCAAAATTGTACCAGACGCAGACGACAGTGTTTTAGACACAATTCATGAGCACTGTCAATCTCTAGTCAAGCTCCGCATCACAGAGAGCGAGTACATGACAGACAGGGGCTTCGTCAGACTCTTCAAAGACTGGGCTAACCTACCATTACAGCACTTGGACCTACAAAAATGCCGGCAGGTAGATGCAGTTCGCCCCCGAGAAAATCTTCACCACGTTGGGCTTTGCGGAGAAGGGTTCAAAGCTCTCATGGCCCATTCTGGACAAGCCCTCCGCATATTAAATATCCACGCATGTAGACACATTTCTCGCGAGGCATTCGAACAAGTGTTTGACGAGTCGGCGCACTACCCTGAACTAAGGAAACTAGAGATTAGCTTCTGCGAGGAAGTAACGGACTTTATTCTTGGCTGTATATTCCGTGCTTGTCCTAATATCAGGGAGGTAAATGTTTTTGGGTGCATGAGATTGAGGGATATTCGAGTTCCACGCGGAGTCATTCTGGTTGGCATGCCGAATGCAAAGGGAATGGTCACGGAGGGGACGCATTGAGAAGGTGAGCTTGATGCAGTGGAAGAACGGTCTATAGAGTTGAGAGGAGGCCTACACCTTTGGGAAACAGTCGTGATGATGTACCGTTAGAGTAGTGCTACGAATACTATAAAGTTAATATTCAATATCAAGTACATTCGCTACACCTGAGAGATACAGCGTGTGGCATCATCGGATGGGTTTTCCTAACTCAGCGGCATTGCAATTTGCAGTTGTAGTACAACACTGCATATTTCAATACTATATAGCGCACAATAATTACCGCATGAACTTGAAGCAAATCGCTTTTCCAATGTCACATTTCGTTTCGCCATACACCATTACTGCCTAGGTAGAACCAAGAACTATCACATTAACCCCAAAAGTAAATTCCGTCGCTAAATATATGCTCCTTACCCAAGAGACACCCCGAGCCAGAAAAAGTCAAAGCTAAGGTATCAAGAAAAACCAAAAAACCAACAACCAAAAACTCCGAATAATGCTTGCAATCTATCGATTTACTGAGCGTTGACAAGCCCTTTGTCTTTCTCGCTCCACTCTTTGAATCTAGCCATAAGTTCCTCCTCGGAGACATCAGTATCACGTTTAGCTAGAGACTTGACAAAGCTCTGGTCTGCCTGACTCCACTTGTTCAATCTGTCAATGACATCCTGGCTGATGCCCTCGGTAGTGGCATTGCTCGAGGTGTCGTCACGCTTGAAAAGCAACGGAAAGCCAGAGCAGCCGGTGATAGAGCGCAGGTAGTGCAGGTGGGCAATAATGTCGAGGCCAAAGGTGCCGCCGTTGCAGCCGATATTTGCGATGCCGTCACAGATTCTGATATCGTGGATGTTGTAGTTGACGGTGGCATCATTGCCAGTGGCCAGCCAGAATTCGGGGGAGATGTGGCGGTAGCCAAAGATGATAGGCGGAAGACGGGGGATTGGATCCGTCGTATGCGTAATACGGAACTCCTTGCCAGGCTGGCTGTTGACAAAGTTGGCATAGTGATCGTTGCCAACCCGGGGTGCGCCATATGTATACACGTCCACATCCAGGCCGTCATCACGCAAATATGAGCCCGCGAGGATGGCAATAGCACCACCAAGAGAATGCCCAGTGACGATGATTTTGTAATCAGGGTGGTCTTCATGAGCTTGGTTGATAGTATTGGTGACGTCGTCGGCGATGTCGTCCCAGGCGGCAGCGAATCCAGAATGAACCTGGCAGTCATCGACAAAGTCGCAATCTGTCCACTGAAATAATATATCTGTGATAAAATTGCGAATATTGTTGCTGCCACGGGTAGAGAACACAATTTCTTTGCGGCTGTCGTCAACGGAGACATATGCTCCTGTACCAGTCAAACCACCCCTGAAAAAAGGTTAGCCTGTTATCCTTGACGTCGAAGCTTGGAGAAGTTGCAATAAAAGTGAGACTAACATGAACGACTGGAGAACAGTAGCATGGACTTCATCGCACACTCCAGAAGAGCATTCGACCGGCTGGCCAGCTGGTGTGTTGAAATTGCAGTAGGCCGCGCCTGAGTGTTGGCTATAATACTCAAAGTTGGCCAAGTCGGTGTTTGTAGGAGAATAGCTTCCGGCTAGGCTGCATTAGCAATCTGCACCACATGAACGAACTGTGCTTAAAATTTACATCTCTTCTCTTTGAGCATTCGGGTGTAATCGCTAATGGAAGACACTGGGCTGCCAACCACAGCAGTAGTGAGGGAGAGGAGTTGCCAAAACTTCATCTTGACGGTGAACGACCAGAGCAGCGGATGGAAGAGTTGAGGAACTCAGGTATTATAAGAAGGATGAGATAACAAGAGAATTAGACGATACGGGCAGCCACAGGTAGAAGGGATGTTAAATCCTTGGAGGATGAAGAGCAGGTGATCTCACGATGGCTTCAAATTCATGAGATCTTGCTGGGCAGGAACAATGCTTATATAGATTTCGATGCTTAAGCAAACGTGTCAAAGCTCCATTATGAGCGGCAATTCCACAAGTTGGGGTATGTGGATATTTCCCCGTACCATCAAGAGAGCCATGCCGTCAAACTCACGATTACTTGGGTCCTTGGCAAATCTCATAGACAATGCAAGGCAATGGCAGCAATGCCTGCCCCGAGCTGTGTAGCTCGCAGTAGTCTATCTTGTTTGTTTCCCCACGATCCGGTACCGCCACCGCCATCAATAGTAGCTGTAAATCATCAACAAATTCTTACTGCAGGAGCCGTCAATGCCATGCCCAGTCTAGCTATATGCTCAAGCCACGAAGCGGTTTGGCGTTGAGGTGCCGCCCATGATCGGTTGTAAAGTTGCCTGCCGTTTCGGACTGTCATGCCTAACAGGGAAAGGCAGTGTCGCCGAACAGGATCAGTCCAACTCCATACATTCGGCGCAACAAATGTTCCCTCGCCATTTGCAACGCTATATCGCGGGGAATACACCTGGAGAAGCGGAGCTTTGCCAATTCTTCACAAGAGGATGCAACGATAGATTTAGATGCGCCAAGGCTGTGGAGGAATGATTGTGCACCTGGAAGGGCCGAGACACCAGAGCTTCGGAGTAATGCAGCATTTGGAGCGTTTGATTAAAGAAAAGAAAAAAGTTTTGATTTGATTTTCCTTTCGTGTGTCTGTGCTTCAGAAAAACTGTCTGCGGTTTGAAAGTTTGAGTGCCAAATGGGATGATTGTAATGGACTTAAGGCAGATATCGAGGCTGGGAAACCCAAGGAGGTGCAACGAGGACGGACAACGATGGGCGAAAGAAAAAAAAAGATGTAGGACCCTGATCTTCGCAGATCACGCTAGCAGCCTTGACAGGACATGGTCGGTGCTGTGGTAGCAAAGGCGCTATAGCCAACCTATATGTTGAGGCTGATATTCATGCATTGGAAAGCCCATCCCGAGTTTTCCGACTCTCTTTACCTCAACAAATCTGTCAAACCAGTCTGGAATGTTCCAGACATAGAGTAGGTGAGGTTGGTAAAGATAGGTCACGGCGAGTCGTGCTCCTGAAGGAGGATGTTCGAATTTTTGAATATCACGTTACAGCTCAGTCGTTGAGAACGGGAGGTTTTCGTTGACCAAAACACAACAAATAAACCTCCTATTATCTCACACAACGATAATTCATTTCGTTGCCTATAGAAGAACCAGGTTGAAAGCCTTGAATTATTGAATCCAGCCACCCAATTTGGTATTCTAGCAAGGGATTGCTGCATGAATGATAGCTTCCCTAATTGGATTCGACCGACGTCTTTTGCCCTGTGGCTTTTGTGGGGGATAAGTTCGGTCTCATGGGTATTGCATGGTCTAGTGTGAAATACCTGCATGTCGTCGTGGGATCCTACATATCCCCCACATACACATTGAAACAAAATGCAGGCGTTGCGCGGAATTTGGTGGAAGATGATGATGTGCAACGTTCGGTCTTTCAGTTAGTAAAGTGTTGATGGATTTCATAATCTCTGATAATAGCATAGTTTGGCAATTTTCTTCGCTGATCTTCATGGCTTGATCTGATATCTCCTTCGTCCCTCCCGATGTGGTTTGCCCTCTTCTAAGGCTGGGCTCTTCCCTACCCCCCATAGCATAATAAAACTCTGGTGAATGGGCTTTCCCCAAGGCTAGTAATATTAACGGCCGTCATAAATTCGCTAGTAAAGAGTAACGACGATGAAACTGCTATGCCCGTATGCACTGTCGTCTGATCACGGAGAGTTTCCAAAATGGCAGTTACCAATGTCTTCGAATCTGGTAGTCACCTGTTCTTGAGATCTGTCTTCTTCCCCAACAAACTATTTCTGAATAGCTTCGGCCGTTGTCAACCGTTACGCTCATTCAACATAGCGATGTCACCAATGCTAGGCCAGCGACACGTTGTAATCATAAACAGCCGTAAAATCACCGGCACATGGCCAAGAATTCGTTATTTCGGTATACACTCCTCCAAACACCGGCGAGGAGGCTTGCTTAGATTCTGCTTGACACCCAGCGGGGAATATTTTTTTTTTTAAAGTTGACCAGTAATAACCACAAACCGGAAAGGCCCGTTGCAACGTCAATGATGGCTTGGGGGGACGGGAACCAGCGTGGTCTGCCATGCCCGACGATGCGGTCACGCTTGTGCCTGGCTGATGAGCAGCGCCATCGCCGCCGACCCTCTGGCCACGACGAGGTTACCAGATGGCAGATGCTTTGCGCCAGCTCCAGTCAGAGAATCAGAAGATCACCTGAAAACCGTTGCTGGTGTAGGTTGAGCAATAGAGCCTAGCAGCTTTTTTTGAACCGACGAATATCCGCCCATGTCGTTCGTTTAAGTTGCCTTGTGATTCTCCCGGTGGTTTACTTTTCCTCAGAGTCAAGGGTGCATGTGCGCGGCCTTGTGAGGAGAATCGTTCGAGCTACGTGCGCGTGTCGTCACAGTCACTATCGCCATACCGCTATTCCCCAGAGTCATCTGCAGAAAATGACGGTCCTCCACAACTTCCCCAGACTCTTGACCGTATTTCCCCCATCGTACCACCGTAGTCCTGGTAGCAATGCCAGTACTAGTCGTATCCTAGTCTAGATTGATGGCGCGCATAGAGGACTCTGGGCGCATGGTTGACGGTGATGCGGCTTGCTCCACCTTTGTCTCGTTTTGAGGCATTGCGCCGACGCCAGTGTGACCTCACGGATACGCCCAGGCCTGTCGAATTTTGCTCTGGCCCGAAGTACTTGGCACAGCTGTCTTGGAAAAGACCTCCTTGTCGATTGGTATGATGGCTCTTGTTCTATCCTTTTCTGTATATCCCCCGCAGCGCAGCAAAGTCGAACGATCTAGATGAGTACCGAAAGTTAGACTTTTGAAGCCAAGACAGCAGCGTTCTTGATCAAAGCCCGCCTTGTCACAATGGGCATTCCCTGAAATAGGACGGCGGCAGTTCAAGCCACACTGGTAGCCCTTTCTCTTTTAGGCTGGTGTATCTGCCGAGCATGTTTAATTTGATCATCGTCCCTAATGCATGCAGCCGTACCTTGGTTCTGATGTCTTGTGGCAAGGCTGGTTAATCTGGACAGCAAAACAAAGGCGGCTCTTTGGTTGTCAATGGGGAAATCTTGTAGTAGTGTAGGATCTAAAAGACGCGTCTACGGCATCTCCTGCCTTATGCATTGCCATGAGACGCAGGGCAAGTGACACTGCCTGTGCTTCTTTCCTCAATATCTCGTTACCACCCAGACCAAAACACCGCCCAACCAGCCTAGTTTTCACGATTGTCACCCCGATCATAAGAAGAACGACCAGTTTCCAACTGCTGTCTGAGGGATATTCGGCCATCCCTTTTAGAGGAGGTCCTGCCACCTCGTATTGTTTTGTTGAAGCGGCATTATCGCAGATCGTCTTCCGCGAGCGATATCCCCGGTTGGTTCATCTGATCTTGGTGCATTGGTCTACGCACGCTCGCCGTCGGCCGACGATGACATTGCCATCTAAGAACTTCAAGCTGGTCACGGCTGTTACTTGCGTTTTGACTAGCCTCACCTCCCTGGGCAATGCCGAGTCAGTCGCAACTCCGAACGCCGTACCTGAGAATCCATGGGTCCCAGATGGATACTATGTGCCACCATACTATCCCGCGCCATATGGAGGCTGGGTGGATGATTGGAAGCAGAGTTACAGCAAGGCCAAGTCGCTTGTCGACTCCATGACTCTGGCAGAGAAGACCAACATCACTGCTGGTACAGGCATTTTTATGGGTATGAATTGACCTCCAATCACGTTGCCGCTTGCATCATGACTGGCCACCCCAATCTTGAAAGTATGATTTACTGATTTGCGTATAGGGTGAGTGAACTAAACCAAGCCTTACCTGTTCCCTACGCCCGATCATCGAGACGTAGCAACAGGCAGACCGTAGGGGCCATGTATAAATGCTAACTGTATTTCCTATTCACAAGGCGATGTGCCGGTAATTCTGGCTCTGCTCTTCGTGTCGGGTTTCCTCAACTATGCTTAAACGACAGTCCTGATGGTGTTCGGCAAGCGGACAATGTGACCGTTTTCCCAGATGGCATCACAGTTGGCGCAACCTTTGACAAGGACCTCATGTATAAGCGAGGCGTTGCCATCGGCAAGGAGAATCGCGGCAAAGGCGTCAACGTTTGGCTTGGTCCCGTAGTTGGCCCCATTGGCAGAAAGCCAAAAGGCGGCCGCAACTGGGAGGGTTTCGGCGCCGATCCAGTCTTGCAAGCTGTCGGTGCCAGGCAGACGATCAAGGGCGTGCAGGAACAGGGCGTCATTGCGACTATCAAACATTTCATTGGGAATGAGCAAGAGATGTACCGCATGTATAACCCTGTACAATATGCCTACAGCTCTAATATCGGTAAGTGCACGGATAAGGCAACGCACACCTTGTGTTTCTTTCTAGGATGCATCAAACAGTTCTATGGATGCTAACGCTGGTGTGACCGAGCAAAAGATGATCGGACTTTGCATGAGCTCTATGCTTGGCCATTTGCTGAGAGCGTCAGAGCTGGTGTTGGCGCTGCTATGACGGCATACAGTGCTGTAAGTCTTTGGCAAGTTGGAGTAGTGGCAAGTGCTTTCATCTAACCTCCAGGTTTAGGTCAACGGTACGGCTAGTAGTCATCATCCCTATCTCATCAATGGGCTTCTCAAGGATGAGATGGGTTTTCAGGGGTTCGTAATGACCGATTGGCTCGGCCATATGTCTGGTGTTGCGTCTGCCATTGCTGGTCTGGACATGGACATGCCAGGAGATACCCAGATTCCCTTCTTCGGTAATTCATTTTGGATGTATGAGCTGAGCCGTTCTGCGCTCAATGGTTCCGTACCAATGGACCGCCTCAATGATGCAGCCACCCGTATTGTTGCTGCGTGGTACAAGATGGGCCAGGACAAGGGCTATCCTGCTACAAACTTTGACACAAACTCAAAGACAGCAGTGAACCCGTTGTACCCGGCCGCGTGGCCAAATTCGCCACATGGTGTTACGAATGAGTTTGTACAGGTTCAGGCCGACCACGATGTCATTGCTCAGCAAATTGCCCAAGATGCTATCACCATGCTGAAGAACGACGGGAACATCCTGCCGTTGTCGGGGTCACAGCGACTCAGTGTTTTTGGTACCGACGCGCAAAAGAACCCAGACGGCATCAACGCATGTGCAGACCGCGACTGCAACAAAGGCACCCTCGGTCAAGGCTGGGGTTCTGGAACCGTGGACTACATGTATCTGGATGACCCTATTACTGCCATCAAGGCCAAAGCGAGCAATGTTACGTTCTATAATACAGATGACTTCCCTAGTGTTGGTAACGTGTCTAAGGATGACATTGCCGTCGTGTTCATAAACTCCGACTCGGGAGAGAACTCTTACACTGTGGAGGGTAATCATGGAGACAGAGACGCGTCTGGGCTTTCTGCATGGCACAACGGTGATAAGCTAGTCCGTGATGCCGCGAACAAGTTTAGTAATGTCGTTGTTGTCATTCACACAGTCGGCCCCTTGATTCTCGAGCCGTGGATTGATTTGCCCCCTGTCAAGGCAGTGTTAATTGCCCACTTGCCCGGCCAGGAAGCTGGAAAGTCTCTGACCAACATTCTTTTTGGTCAGACTTCACCAAGCGGACATCTACCTTATACCATTACCAAGGCTGAAAGTGATATGCCCGATAGTGTCACTAAGCTCATCGACTCGGAGTTCCTCAACCAGCCTCAGGATACCTACACTGAGGGTTTGTACATTGACTACCGCTGGGTCAACAAACAGAAGATTAAGCCTCGTTATGCTTTTGGTCATGGGTTGAGCTACACCAACTTTACTTACAGTAATGTGTCCATTAAAAAGGTTACACAGCTAGGCAGTTATCCCCCTGCTCGAGCGTCTAAGAGCGGGATACTCAACTACTCGCAAAACATCCCCGTAGCAACCGAGGCTGTGAAGCCTGCCGGCTTCAACACCATTCCCCGGTATATCTACTCTTGGCTCTCATTGAGTGACGCCCAAAATGCCATTAATGATGGTAAGAAGGGCAAATACCCTTATCCTCCTGGCTATTCCACTACGCAAAAGGATGGCCCTCGGGCCGGTGGTGGCGAAGGTGGAAACCCTGCGCTGTGGGATGTTGCATATACACTCTCCATAACGGTCAAGAATACGGGAGATAAGTTCCCGGGAAAGGCTTCCGTTCAGGCTTACCTGCAATATCCTGACAGTATTCCCTTTGAGACTCCCATTATCCAGCTTCGTGATTTTGAGAAGACCAAGGACCTGGCGCCTGGCGAGAGCATAACAGTGCAGCTGACGCTCACACGCAAGGATGTCAGTGTCTGGGATGTTGTTGCTCAAGACTGGACTGTGCCCAAGGTAGATGGAGCCTACAAGGTATGGATTGGTGCTGCGAGTGATGACCTGGGGACAGTATGTCGAGTAGATAGCTTGAAGTGTGAAAGTGGTGTTGCGGGGCCAGTATGAAGTGGTAGAAGAGAAAGAGAAGGGTTTTATGGGAATTCAGGAACTTGATAGTGTACATACAGGCAATGTATATATAGGAACTTCCTTGTGTCAATGCATTTATGAAAATCAAGTGCGAAAATTCATGTGTGGAGAGTTGGAAGAGATGGTGTTTTTATAAAGTCTCTGTGTCTTCTTAGTAGTACAATGCCTCTTCTGTCGTCCATATACCCATATGAATACATACACATGTATATATTTTCCTTTTGTGTGATCGAGGTGGCAACGTCTTGTTCGGCAACCATTGATCTATCAATCAGCGCCCCGGCTAGTAAACAATACTTCATCCCGATCTTTCATTTGACCATAACCCCGGCCCCCCCAAATTGTCACCCCATTGCCCTTCACCAAGCGACATTTCTCCTCCCCTTGAGCTTCCTCCTCTCCAAGATCCTCCGGCCAGATTTACTCCTCGTCCGTTTCAGCCAGCCATGCCGCCTCTTCTGCACCAGTCGCGTATGCCCATTCATGGTGTTTCGAGGGCCGAATCGCAGCTGCGCAACTCCGCCGAGGGCAGGGTGTGCGGAAAGAGCGGTTGTTCGGGGGACGAGGTCGGCGGTTGCGGGGGCATTAGTAGGAGTGGTGGGGGTGAAGCTGGTGATGGCGGAAGGTTGGCGGAGGGGCGTGAGAGATGGTCGAAGGGGGGAGAGAGTCGTGAAGGTTCTGAATGTGGGATAGTTGGTTAGCTGGCTAGGAATGGTTGATGGAGATAGACGATAAATACCTTGGTGTGATGGAGACTCGTTGGGCGAGTATGGGCCGCGCGAGGCGGGCTAGGGATTGCATTGTGATGAGAGGATACACAATGGCAGTCAGTGAATAGACCTTGGCGTCGATTAATTGGGACGTCGCACACGGAGTAGGGCGTTGGTTGCGACGTCTTGGGGGGGTAGCTTGGTGTGTGTTTGGGCGATGGTGATGTGATGCTTGGTGTTGAAATTTCGAGGGTCTGGACGTGCCAGCTGGTGACAGTTGGCACGCTAGTCGATTTGGACGACTTGGACTACAGTTGTCGACTGCCTATACTGCGAAACTCCCTTATTGCTCCCCCAAATACGGAGTACTGCTAGCGCTATAATTGCCAACGGCCCTCAGCAAGCTATCAACGGCTGCCTTTCTTCGTCAGCCAATGCTCATTCCTCTTCTCAACCCTTCATCACAAGAATTTTCCTAGCATGGTGGAATTTCAAAGATCCAGCGACGGAAATAATGCGCATGTATTTCGACGGGCACTAAAAGAGACCCCATCAAAGGCTCACTACTGCTGTACCGAAGAGACGCTATATTTAGCAACTCCTCCACTGCATATGCTGTTGGTTCCGTTCTTGTCTCTATCCTATCAGGTGGGTAATCTGGCTGGGGAACGGAAACTCAATGCGACCGGCAGCGGCCTAGTTGTGGAATGTGGCTAATATTCCTGTGAAGAAGAAGAATCTGGGGCCAATGGAGTTTCGTATCTCCAAAGGAGGCAGTCAAAGTCGAAACGGAGACGCCGTTCGCTCCCTTTGAATGTCAAAATGCTTGACGTTGACTACGCGCCCAGGGCATCGGATTTTGGGACATTGGCCGCAGGTTGGGCCCTTTTGTCCGAGTCACGAGGGTGGTATGCTTGGTGTGGTAGCCTCCTGCAGATGGATCACACCCTCAGCTGCTGCCACTGCTATTGCCTTCTCCAACCATGATGGGATTTCATCTCTCGCTTGACAAGAATCGAATCACTCACGACGGGACTCTGATGACTTCTCCAAGACACTGTCATCCACCAATGCACCAGTTGACCCAAATTTATGCCGTGGGTGAAGATGAATTCCCCAGAAATCTTCAGCAGAGATTCCCGATGTGCTCGGCCACCGGTTCTATCTAATACCCTGGCTAATTCCAAACATCCCTGAACCAACATGCATAACAGGCACCTATCGCGATCCTCTATTTCCTCAACTAGCGCTGTATGAGCGGCCTTTTGTCCTGCAAGTGTTGATGGGCAAATGAGTTTCCCGGTAACATTGGGGGGGACGGGAGACAACTATAGTGGTTGCCCTGTATCCCCTCCCGGCCATCCTAGCAAGGCGGTTCCGTTAGCATGCGAACCAGCCTCCTCGCGAGGCAGTATGGCAAAGAGGGCCTTGAATAAGGGTTGAAATAAGTTGGAGTGCGCCGGCCTTTCTCTGCTTCAAAGGAGCCAAATCCTCAAACTATCATACAATTCCTGGTCCCGGGGAACTTAATAACACATCTCAGGGTGTCAAAATGCCCGGGTATAGCATCGCCAACCTTTTCAAACACCTTGAGGAATACGTCAAAAATAGCGATTCTGTGGTCACATGCCTGTCTTTATACAGATCTGGCGAAAGGTGTCGGAGCTCGGCAAGCACACGGAACGAGAGACATGCCCAAGCATGTAGACTACACGAGATTCTTGTCGAAGCCAAGGAAACGAGCAATATTCCAAGCAGCAAGTTGATGGAGCTTCGTGACGATGCAGTTTCCTTGGTTGGAGAATTGACATGCAAGATACCAAACCACCATCATAGTATCCTCGGTGCTGTTGATGAACTCTTTCAACAAGCTGCCTCCAGCATCGTGTCAAAAGACCTAACTCAGACGCGACAGACTGACAACCAAGAACTGCCCCGTCCATCAACACCTCCTACTATATCGCTGGAGGATGAAAATATCCCCACGACCCCACCCCAACGACCGAGGTTATCCACGCCGGCAACACGACGAGACATTAGTCGAGTAACATACAGCCCAGACAGTTTCTTGCTCTCTTCACCAAAATCCACCGTGTTCTCAACGCCCGGATCAAGCTATGATAGTGTCTTTAGTGTAGCAAACACGCCGCTAACTTCAGATACGACCTTTTCGAAGAATAGTGCGAATCATTCTCGATCTTCTTTTTTGGAGACGCCAACAAAAAAACGGCAACAACTCTGCCAATGCCATCATTATCGAAGATAGTGATGCTGAGGAATCTCTTGTTCTTAAAGACACCAATAATAAAGGCTATATCGTAGGAAACCCAGGCTCGCAGCACACGATTGAGAGATATCACAAAAAGCAGAAAAATCCGAAGACTAGGTTCCATGTCGCCTTAGCTATGGAAGCAGACTTGAGTAAGAAAGAAAAATTGGACGGGATAGTCTATATTGCCGAAGCAAAAAGTTTGGGTGGATATTTCAAGGTCGGTGTTACCAAGAACACGGTTCACGAACGATATAAGACTGGCATATGCTCACTCAGGGACGAGCTCCAGTTCGTCAAACGAAGTGAAGTTCCAATACCCAACGTGTACCAGGTAGAGAAGTTAGTGCATGAAGAACTCTCCTTGGAAAGATTGCGGATTACGGAATGTCGCCAGTGCGGTAAGGGCCACAGAGAATGGTTCGACATTGACTTGCATACTTTGTCCCAGTCTATTGAGAAATGGTCCAACTTCGTATCGCAAAGGGCATATAAAGGTGGGAAACTATCTGAATATGGAGAAAGCGTACTAAATGAATTATGGACATGGGAAAACTTTAACAAGACACTGATGAAAAAGACGAAAGAGAAATGGCAGGAAACGTTGACTGCTATACCTGAGCCAAACTTTAGGTCGGACATAAGTGCCTTTGAGAAAAATTTGGCAAACAAGGCTTTGCAGTTAGCCCTTGGTTTACAAAACAATCAGAACGATGTGTCTGTGAAACGTGGCACTCCAACGGTCAACTCGATCGAGAGGCATACCAAAGATGAGGCTGAGCCCGAAGTTGATGAGTGGTTCATTTTCAATGAAGATGAGGACACCAACGAAGCCCCAGAGAGCCAGGTTGACAATCATGCGAAGGCACCTACATACAAGGTAAATACGAAGGACAAACTCAAGGACCTTGGCAGACGCATTGTCAGCAAGAAAAACGCGGCGATGGAAAGGTTGGAGTTTCGCTTGCCGCTACAAGTCCGGCCTGTGAATGTCCAAGGAGCGATAGCACCTGGCTCTCAGGTCTCTCTAGAGTTGCCTAAGCTGGGAATTCAGCGTCGTTGGACGGATTGGGTGGTCAAGACGAAAGGAAAATGAAGAGATGAGGAGGTTTGGGTCAGTGGCGTAGTTAGTGTGTGGTTTGTCACTGTTATTCTCATGGGCGGAGTATTGGGGGAGACTTCCGGCGTAGGCAGTTGTTTGGAGATGTGACTTTATGGAGGGTTATGTTTATGAGTATGACGATCTAAGAAGCATTTTGGCTTTATTCGGCGTTGTTTCCTGTTAGTAATCTTACCAGTGGTCTAATTGCTTGTGATTTTCCCCATTCTCTATTCTGTCCATATCTAATCCTCCCGTTGATGGCCAGTCCTTCTTGTATCATCGCAGTGCACCAAACGAATATTCCAATCTAGTTGTCCGTGGCATTCAAATTCCAAAGTCCCTACCTGTTTTCGAGTAGCTCGTCCTCACTTGTATCCATCTTTCCACTCGACTTTACTTCCGTCTGTCACTTTTAGAAACACGCACTCACTCACTCACTCACTCATTGGATATACCCCAAACTCCGAAACGCCCGCTCCAAAATCTCCTTGACCACAGCGTCCTTTCGCGAATTATACTCCATAACCGTCCCTCCGACCTCCCTCGTCGCCGTTGCCGCCTCTCTCTTCACCCGAGCATACAATTCCCTGTCGTCCTCATGCTCAAGCAACCAGTCACGAAATATTCGATGGCGCTCCACTTCAGGACACTCCAGCCCAAAGACATGCAAGTTCGTCGAGGGCTCATACTCCACAAAGAAGCGGTGTTCATGCCATTTGGGCTCTCGATGCAAGAAGTGGAAGCCCGCTTCTTCTAGGGGCTTTATGTAGGCGTCTTCGTCGAGGATGTTTGGCACTGTGACGTCAATGTCGATGACGTTCTTGGCGGGCAGGTTGGGGATGCTGGTAGAGCCGGTGTGGGTGATGGAGAGGGCGGTAGGGCCGAGGGCGTTTTCTATGCGGGATTTGAGGGCTTGGAACTGGGCTGGCCAGGTTGGGTTGGGTTCGACGATGGTGAGGTCGAAGGTGTGTTTGCGGGAGGAGACGCGTTCTATGGCGTTGGTGTCGTATTCGTAGTGTTTGGTGATTTGGGCGGCTGAAAGGGGCATGTTGAAAGGTTCTTGGTTTGTGTGTTTAAGACTCTTTTTTTTTTGGTTCATTCAAAAATGAAGGGTTGAAATTCTAGAATTATAGTAGAATAGTCAAAGGATGAAGGAACTAACATCCATCAATTGAAGAAAATCACCATTTATTAGCTTATAAGAAAGCCTCGTGTCTCTCACATTCCTAGTTAGGCTCTACTATTCGCAACCTTTACAATCAAGCACCTCAACTTGACCGATGACTCACTAGGCCGAGGAATTCTCAACAAATCAAAGCATGTTTATTACCACAAACAGATAAGAACCAATACGTTCCTTCAACCGTTCAATTATACTGACTCCGTAGTATTTAAGACTTGCCGCTGAATACTAATACAATGGTCTAAGGCAACGAACCCCACCTTTGTGCTCCGCCACTAGCGAAGCTTCGGCCAGACGAATCTGGATAGAGATGCAGATGCAAGGCCATGAGGTTGTTTTTTTTTTTCAAATGATTTTTATTTTTCACGTTCGCTGATATATTGAATTAATGCTTGTGGCTGGTTGTCAACTGTAGTATCTTAGCAGGCTACTAATAGTACATGAAGGGGTATTTAAGTACTACACTATGCAGTTATGAAGGATGCCTCCAGAGCACTGATAACTATATGCATCTCTAAATGTGACTTCAAAAGCCTCTCAAACCCATTTCATATCATTAATATCCCCTATCATAATTCACCTAACCGCCTATATTCCAACTCACGATACCCCAACCGAGTCTCAGTCTCAGTCTCAGCCTCAACCTCCCCCCAATCCAAGACCATCTTCACCTCCCCAAAGTAATTCACCTCGCCTTCCTGCCTGAAGCCCAGTTTCTTAAACAACGCCCTGCTTCCCACGTTATTCTCCTTAATCTTAGCCATCAGCCCTACTAAGCTAGGGGTTTCGTCTTTTGCACCCTCTCCAGCCATGTACTCTTTCAAGATCTCACTCTCGTGTCTCCTCAAGTATAGTAGAAGCGCTCGCACCGCACTTTCGCCCATGCCTTGTCCCCTGTGGTGCTTATCCGCAATCATAACATCCACTTCGCCTCTTAAACGGCGCTTCCCGGTGTGGGATCCCTCATCTTCATCATCTGGATAGACGAAAAAATTGATATCGCCCCTTGTCCTACCATCTGTATCGTCCTCTTGAGCTTGAATCGACTGCCTAGCTTGGCTGTCGTGCATGGTGTTCAGAGGCGTGCAGATGATGAAGGTGAGCTTGTCATGGGATGTCCGCCATGATTGCTGGTTCTCGTATTCTTCTTCTAGGGTCATGGGTTCTGATGCAGTTGCCTCTTGAATGTCCTATAACTCAGTCAGTCATGTTTAGTGAATTTTCGTTATTGCTACGATGCTTGTCAATGTGGACTTACTGGATCTTTCATCCAGTCGTGATATTTAAGGACATGGTGAGCTTCGTATGGTACAAGTAGCACCGTGTTTGTCGCAATGGCTAGTAGTGTAATTAGTCTTGGTAACTCGGTCTACTGATAGGGAAAAGCTTGAATAAATACCGTGTCTCTCGTTAATCCTCATCTTGCAATACTATATAAATCGCATGGTTGTGATGCAAGTATGGAATGCGATGCATGAAAGATAAAAATTGCAAAGCGAAACTCACGCCACAAGGAAATCTCGCTACTGATTCACTGGGGCGATTTTGGCTGCCCTGTCAAGCCTTTGTCAGAAACAACAAGCTTCATCACTATAAGAAACAACAAAAACCCGGATATTAAGCAGTTAATATATCTCGAGCCCTACCAGTCAATCAATTCTAACGTTACAGCCCATCTCATTCTCTTGCTTCTTCAAGCCACCAACTTGATGATGGACAGGCACCACATAGCAACTTGGGACTACCGGGTAAGTCATGCCGACGCCTCCCCATTGCTCGAGTCTAGAGTTCTGTCGCTGGTCATGCACATTATTGAATGGTCCAGTCGGCAGGTTCCTCTCAATTATGTATAAACTGGTAATGGGAAGTGGTTTTTTTCTCAAGTATCCCGGTGAAGGACTAACTTATACCGAAAGGTTGTCCCACAGCTGCTTTGGCAATCATAAAATTACCACATCGTGCTGCATATATTATTGGAGATTCATTTGAAACATGATGTACATTCGTTCCATCTTACAAATACAACTAACCAGCCTCATTCACTTGTTCCCCGCCACCTTGGCGGCATGCCGATCCGCCAGCAGCTTAGCCACAGCTTCTTCACCCATTCGTGCCTCCATGGCCAGCAACTCGGCCATTTGGTTCATCTTGTTCCTCGTCTTATTCTCGAGTGCCGAGCCCAGGTGTTCAATCAAGTCCTCGTCAGAAATATCTGGATTCGGAGTCGGTGGAAATAGAGTATCCCACTTGCTCATGCGTGGAGCTTTCCCCAAGGGTTTGGAATCAGTCCCGTACTCTTTATCCGCACCTTTACTTGCAAAGGCTAATGTTCGTCTATCTGCTCTGACTCCTAAAGCATCTAACAACTGCGACGCCTTTGTTGGCATAATAGGCTGTAAGAGGATGCCAGCGATACGCAGAGCCTCCGCACTGTTGTAAACGACCCAGGTGAGCAGCAAACGGTTCTCGGACTGCTTGACCAACTTCCATGGTTCAGTGTCTGATACGTAGCGATTTGTCTAGAAACGTCAGCTTCAGAATTATCAAACCTATGGGATAAGATGGCGCTTACCTCTCTGAGAATGTTGAAGATCTCTCGGATGGCACCACTTGTATTGTACTCGTCCATTTCCTGACAAAATGCCTTGGGGCCCTCGGCTAAGGGAGATTCAAGGCTGAAGTAGCCCTTCAGTTCTTCTTCATTCTGTCTTTCAATGAGCGACTCGAAGCCTCCGTCACGATACACACCGATAGCCTCTAGAGTTGACCATCTCGATGAAGCCTTTGGTTTAGCGATTCGGTAAAACAGATTCCCAATATTCGCCTGCAGCTCCTTCATGTACACCATACCAATTACCTGGTTAGAGTAACCCATATCCTTTGTTAAGCTTGCATTACGCATGAGGAAATATCGAAGGGGATCAACTCCCCATCGTTGGATCGCAAAAAATGGGTTCACCACATTGCCGAGCGATTTTGACATCTTACGGTTTGACATGGTCCAGTGGTTGTGGCAGAGGAATCCTTGGGTTATAGGCAAGCCAAGAGCCATTAGCAAGGCTGGCCAATATATGGTGTGGAATCGCAAGATGTCTTTTCCAATGACTTGCAGGTTAGCTGGCCACAGGCCCATATCCTGGCTTGAGGATTGCCATTTACTCCCGTATCCAGCCTTGGTGATGTAGTTTATCAAGGCATCGACCCACACATAGATTGTTTGGCTGCTGTCCTCAGGATCCGGGATTCCCCAACTGAGCCTTGAAGCCGGACGGGTGATGGACAAGTCCTCAAGATGATTTTCGATCCAGTTTCTCGCTTCAGCCATTCTGTGGGCTGGTTTGATCCACTCCGGGTTCTCATCGTAAAATTTCAGCAGAGCCTCCCTGTATTTTTTCAAGGGGAAAAACCATGTCTCTTCTTTGATCCATTCCACTTCGTTCTCCGTCTCCGTGTTCACCATGATCTTCTTACCAGTTTGCGGTACTATACTCGGCTGCACCATGTCCTCTGGATAGAAACACTCATCGCTAACACTGTACCAGCCCTCATGAGAGCCTTTATACAAACCCAGACCTTCAGGAGAAGCATGTTTCAGCTGTAACCAAAATTGAGCCACTGCATCCTTGTGCTCTTGATCAGTAGTGCGGATGAAGAAGTCATTTGATATGTTCGCTGCAGCAGCCAAGTCTCGAAATTTGATCGAGTTATTGTCGCAAAATTCCTTTGGGTTCATTCCATGCTTCTCTGCCGCTCGTTGAATTTTCATTCCATGCTCATCAGTGCCTGTGCAGAGGTATGCCTCCTTGCCTTTGACTTGTTGCCATCGCTTGATCACATCGGTCAAGACCATGGTATATAAATGACCAATGTGGGGGGCTTTGAATAGAATTAGACAAGTTTCAAGCTGGGACAAATGTTATTTACCAGCATTGACATAGAAGATGGGTGATGTGATATAATATGGCTTCTCATTGAGCTTCCCCGTCAGACCCTGTGAGCTATTCCATCGTGTGGAGTTGTATCCAGATTGGCAGCCGGAGCAAATCCAACCATTTCGGAATGCCAGCCGTGGTCGAACTTGACCCAGCCCATAAAGGGCCCGCGGCCTGAACGACGGCATGTCTTTTGTCCTTGGTAGTCGATATAGCTCTTATAGTACAGATGGTATGATTCAAAGCTGGAAAGTGGTGAGAGAAGTGGGTGACACAGTGTGCACGGTGCGAATTGGATGTTATCGATAACAAACTTCCGCGAAGGCTGCTTCACGTCATGCTTTTCGTCAACTTGCCTATTTGTATCCTTCGCGCACGAGGAGTACGGTTTCTCAGTCCTGGCTTGGTATGTACGTGCCTGTGCCGAAAACGACTTTCTCCGACCCATCATGCCCCTACCGGATGCGGATACAGAAGTAAGGGCTTCTAGCGAAGGTAGGTCCATCAATCCCCAATGCACAAGCTGCAACCCGGACACTTACGAGACGCAACTAGCCGCCGAGACGTTCGTCAACCATTACTACCAAGCTATCAATGGTCGCTCCAAGCTAGACGGCTTCTACATCAACTCATCCTCGCGATACGCCATACCCGCCGACATTTCAATCAACGGCGCAGTGCTCGCAACGCCAGATGACTACTCTAAACTCCTCGAGACACAGGGAGACCACGTGCTGTACGAGATAGAATCGTTCGATGCGCATGTGATGAACCCATCTTTCCAGTATGGAGCACCCGAGAATATCTACGATGGGGAGAAGCACGAGAGAAGCGGCCGACGCATGAGCATTGTGGTTACGACCATGGGCAAGGTGCAGTTTGGGAGGGGCAGAGAAGCTCCGCAAAAGATGTTCAACGAGACGTTTGTGCTGGTGCCAAACTGGGATGCGATGGGGAAGAATCCAGCGCGCAATTCCAAACGATGGCTTATCATGTCGCAAAACTTTCGAGCATTGTGAATGATGGAAGTGACACTAAGCTAAGGAATGGAAGGGACTTCGTCAGGGGAAGGCCTAGTTATCCTACTCATTCGTACGATGTATTGCTAGGGTTAGAGGATATGATTTCAGCGCCGAACATGATCTCCGCCCGTCACGAGAGAACGACGTCAGCATCCATGTGCTCTATAACGCAGTAACGGCATCTCAAGAGAGACCGACTCTCATAAATAGATATTAGAGGATGACTGTCATCGAAGCTATGCGATGGAGGCAAAGGAAAGGAAGGGGTACACATGACACCAACAGCACTTGGTTATGCGGTATCAAAATATACGGGTTATAAGCGACCCTTCCATGGGAGCAAGAATCAAGACTACATCCTCAAGAAGAAACCAATCAATCAAAGATAGAATGCCGATCATTTCCAGTGAGCTTGGCGTGATGCGACAACGATATTAACGTTGGTTGTGGAACATTGGCAGCGGCTTGAGCAACCAATCAACCAAATCCCACCCCATGAGGTCCCAGTAGGAGTTACCATTGAAATGCGCATGTTATACAGAACTTGAAACCCAGCAAACTTCCAATCCATTGTGTTTTGCATTGTTCTTTTCACATAAAGCGTTGAATAGCGGCCTGTGCTTTGATCGCGGGGGGGAGCTCTTGGTGGGGTTTCTCCCAGCGCAAGAAACAATCATCGATAATTCTCCATTCTGCTTCACCAACCCCGCCATCAACACCCTCCAGCTTCCAGCATGCCGGCCAAGCCCAAGGCCACCGCAAAGGCCACCAACCCTGAGCCGAAAGGTGTGTTTGATCTGTTCTAACCTCCAGGTGTTCGGTTTCCCGTGCCCCAACTTACCACTCTCATTAGCCGCCGCGCCAGAGCAACCTCCCGCGACTGTTGCCGAGTTGTCACGACAGCGGTATTACCAAACCAACCCAGGCGAGAAGCGATTCGAAGAGGTCGGTTTCCCAGGACTTACTCCCGCCGAAAAGAAGACGTATAGCCACACGAAGCTGCTTCACCCCGTTGCAAATCGCAGTGTGCCGCTGTCAAACAAGGCGGATCGCGAGTACTGGAAGCACGTCACCAAAGAAGCGCTTCCTTACAGACGACTCAGCAAGAACTACAACTGGGGCAAAGACAAGCACGGCCAGGAACTTGGCACTTATAGTCTCGAAGATTTCAAGAACCGTACAGTAAATCAGGCGAGATTGACGGCGCTTGATCTTCTCCACCGCCAGTTTCTCGCCAAGAGAGAAGCAGCTCTACGAAAGGGCGTTGATCTGCCGCAAGAGGATATCGAAGCTGAAAAGAAGAGAAGGAAAGACATGGCTCAGCTGAAGAAGGATCTGTACGGAGAGATTCTAGGGTCGTTGGCTAGCGATCCGGAGTGGGACGATGTGATTCCCATTCCCCAGGATGAACCTGAAGATGCTCTCGCCAAGATTGCCTACGCCGATGATTATGCTGAAGGTGAGGGAGTCTTCTCTCTCACACCCCGCTCTCTCTCTCTCTCTCTCCTCTCTCTCTCTCAATTCTTCTCTCTCTCTCTCTCTCGTCATCTAAATCCAGAATGCCAAACTAACACCCAACACCCACAGCGGTATCCTACCTCCGCGCCGTCATGGCCAACAACGAACTCACCCCCCGCTGCCTCCGCCTCACCGAACACATCATAACCATGAACCCAGCCCACTACACCGTCTGGCTGTACCGCTTCAAAATCGTCAGGGCCCTCGCCATCCCCATCCCCAACGAAATCACATGGCTCAACGAAGTCGCCTTGGAGAACCTCAAGAACTACCAGATCTGGCACCACCGCCAGCTCCTCCTCGACTATTACTACCCTATCGTCTCTGCGGATGAGGATCCCGAGGCAGTCAAGAAGTTTGGAAAGCTAGAAACGGGGTTCATTGCCATGATTCTCGCTGAGGATACCAAGAACTACCACGTCTGGTCGTACAGGCAGTACCTCGTCACGAAACTGGGCCTCTTCAACGTCTCAGAGCTAGGCGCCACCCAAAACATGATCGAAGACGACCTCCGCAACAACTCGGCCTGGTCCCACCGCTTCTTCCTTGTCTTCTCCGATCCCGCCACCTCCACAGAGGGTTCTGCCCCCACAGAGCACGACCCCAAAGTCCCCGAGACTATCATCAACAGGGAAATCGCCTACGCCAAGGAAAAGATCCTGCTTGCGCCTCAGAACCAATCCGCGTGGAACTACCTCCGCGGTGTGCTCGTCAAGGGCGGCCACGGGCTCGAAACCGTAGCCGAGTTTGCTTCTCAGTTCTTTTCGAATCTGGGAGCAGAGGAAGGCGAGGAAGTCAGGAGCTCGCATGCCCTGGATCTCATGTCAGAGGTGTATCATAAGCAAGGAGACTTGGAAAAGGCCAAGCTTTGTCTGCAGAGGCTGTGGGAGAAGTGGGATCCTGTGAGGGAGGGATACTGGAAATATAGACTGAAGGAGATTAAGTAGATGGGTGGAGAGACAGGAGCCAGTCTATAATGTACATATAAGCACACTTGTCTTATAGAGCGCTATCTGATGGTTCAAGTGTTTATTATTAATATTTGTACGTGAGTTAGTGAATCCCAACACATAGTGATTAACACTCATTATATGCACCGCAGAAAGCACCCCAGGGAACTCCAGATCAGCTATTAATGCTTCGCTGCTGATGGGCTATCGATACAATAAGTTTTTGAAAAAGTCGTTCTCACTTTGATTCACCAAGCTGTCAATCCCATTCCATCCCATCCTAATCATTGACTTCGTGAAACAGCACCCCCAACAACAACCAAAAAATATATATTTATACAGCCACTCTTCCAGTCCTCACTAACAGCACAATAGCCTCTCCCGCCAAATCTATGCTGAAGCCATCCCAGCTTCTTCCCAGTGACTATAGTGGACCCGGCCCGCCTTCACTCAACTAATCTATTATAAAATTATATATGGAGATCCTCCCAAAGAATACGGCCGAACCGGTCTTTTCCCCCGTGCTCTCTCACTGGCTTCCTGCCTACCATCATCATCCTGTTCACGCGGCCTCTTGTGGGGATTTTGTTGTTCCATCGTTGGCGCAGGAGCTGGAGGAGGAGCAGGAGGAGCAGGCGGTGGTGGTGGCGTAGGAGTCCCATATAGCTTCCGGGGTTTCAGCTTCCCTGTTGCTTTATTATAATCCAGATAGACCTTCTCCGCACCTTCAGGCATCGGATCATTTAGCGTCCGAGGAATGTAAGGGACAGTCCAGAAAGGTGTTTGCGCTCCAAGAATGGCCCGGTCATATGAAGGAGGGACTAGAGGTCGATGAATGCACGGGGAATGCCGATGATTGCAAGGCTGATGCCGATGATTGCAGTGCGGGTGTTGATGAATGCAAGGCGGCCTTGGATTCTGCACGGGAGGGGGATTAACGGGAGTCATATCAGCATAGACCTGCTTGTTAAGCCACAGCTTGAAGCGTCTTGCGCATATGCGAAACTCCCATTCACCTCGGGGATCAAAGCCCGGTTCCAAGGGAAACTGGTGCATGTAGACCATTGCCTCCTTGGCCATAGCCTTCAAGTATGCGGCAGGTCTGGGCATCGCCACATCAACCTCCAAATCGATGGTGGCATCCTGAGGCTCGTGGAGCATCCCGTGGAGTCTATACCCATTCGCATTGACATAGGCAAACACCTCCTCGTTATAGGGCGCTAACAATATCTCCTTCTGGAACGTACGTGTCATGTCTTTCAGCTTCTTAATCAACGCGCACCGCTGACACTTCTGCCCGACACGCTGCCGCGACCGCAGCATAAAATCCGGGTTAATCATAGCACGCATGCTATACCGGTAATCCCGCTGAGAGTAATTCCTGACGGGGACCTGGTGTCCGCAGTAAGGGGGGTTCTGCAGCCCCCTTACGAGGCAAGAATCGCAGCCCTCAACCCTGCATTTCGATTCCTGGCCGTTTCGGGCCATCTTCGTGAAGGTCTCAAAGCACTCGCCACAATAGACATGGTAGCAGGGGAAGGTGTATCGTTCGGGGGGTAGGTCCATGAAGGCCATGTCGAAGAACATACGCTTGCATCCATCGCAGCGCTTGCTGGTGACGCTGTGAGGCGGCTCCACCTGGTCTATTAAGCCGTCCTCGTTTCTGCCGTAGTGGTCGATTCTAACTGAACATTCGGCAGAGCCGGCCGTTGGGCTGGATGGTGCTGATTGATCCAGATCCATATCCATATCTCTCAAGGTCTCTAATTGCGTCTGGCGGGTATGAAGGAGTTGGCAATGAGTCGTCATCGACGCCGATGACCTCAAGGTTGTTGTAACGACGGCGTGAGCTTCAAATGTACTGTTCAAGAGACGCACCACAGAAACTCGTCAACGAAGATATTCAAAAGATATTGGATGGATATAATCTGCCTCTTTCGTCCAATTATGCATGAATGATTCAGCGTAGTCTGGCCAGTAATCAAGAAACCTGCCCCAGGGTTTATATAGGGCGAGGTATCTCATCGTTCTTGCCTGTGCTCATACTCTACTCTTTAAGGTAGGAATAGAGCTTCATAAGGGAGGAATCACGGGGTCATAGTTAGTAGCAACCGGGCACCTAGTGAAGGAACTGTTGCAACAGAGGGAGTGAAAGTACTGCAAAGTCAGCAGTTGAGATAAAGAGCTTGCATAAAATATAGCAACAAGAACTAGAATCTATTGTATTTATAGAAGGTTATTAGCTCTGTCTCAATGTACCGCAGGGTCGTATAGATTCTAAACGCCAGAGTTAGAAAAGCAAACACCAAAAAAAAAACCCCGAACCACGTTGCCAAACCAATGCGAAATCCTTGCGCCGCCCTATCTTCCAGCCGTACACTTCCTGAATTATCAATATTATGACCAACGCCGTATTTGTGACAGTTTCATTCCCTGCTTCTTTGTATGCGCTGTTGTGGGGGGAAAGGATAGAGTGAAAGAAAGAAAGAAAATCCCACACTATCAAGAGCTCTCGACTCGCCAGAACTTCCAGCCTTCTCTCTCGCCGCCGTCTCCATGGACGCCCACAAGTCTTTCCACGCCATCAGTCCCCTCAGCATTGAGGAACTTTTCCAAGTCTATTTCCATGCCGCCCTCTTCGTCGTCTTCCTCCAGGCCGTTCTTCAGCACTGCCGGCCAGAGCACACCAACGCCATCGCCACCCAGTGTCGTCGTATATTTTTCATAGTTTTCACTCACAAGCTGTTTATCAAGCTTGAGAAGTTTCTCCTTTGATACACCTGGCCTCAAAAGGGTGATGGAGCATCCACCACCACCAGCGCCAGTAAGCTTAGTCCAGCCTATACCTTCGTGGTCGACCAATTCGCGTACTCGTTCTAGCCTCGGATGCGATACGCCCAGCGAGTTGAGCAGGCCATGATTAATCGTCATCATTTCACCCACTCTTCTCAAGCTTTCCTCATCCTTCGCATCAAAGCCTTGGCTCTCGATCATGTCGGCGACCGTGCTAGAAACGGTATCCATAGCATCCAGAATTGTGCCGACTAGTTTAGGGTGAGACTTTTTGAGATTGCCCACCTTGGCCACCTCATTTGCGGTAGACTTGGTCTGCTTCGTATCGATGATCAAGAGCGGGAGCTCTGGGAAGTCCCATAGGGGACGAACCGATGGGGGCTTGGAATAATCCGTTCGTCTAAAAACCACCGCTTTCCCCTGGGTCGCAACGGTGTTGTCCACTCCAGAGGGGTTTCCATGGATGCACATCTCGGCAACAAAGGCCCATCGATTGATGCGCTCAACCTGGAGCCGTGCCTCTTCCGAGGGCTGGTCAGGGTGTGGCCCCGACAGTGTCCTCACCTGGACCAGGAGTGCGGCAGCCAAACAGACAGAGACGGAAGCACTACTGCCTAAGCCAGCACTTATAGGAATGGTTGAGCGAAGGGTATAGAGACACCCATGAAACGACTTGGAGCCGAGGGAAAGGAAAAGGTACAGGAACGCCGTCACGGAGCTCTTGTGGACCTTTCGAATCTCTTCCGGCCTATCTGGGGAGACTTCGTCGATGTGTGGCTGTAGAGCTTCAAGCAGATCGGGGTCTAATTCGGTAACGAGTGAGTAGTATGACTTCTTCTTGTTAGGATGTTGGAAGATTTCCCAGGGCAGGGCATCGATGTTCCAGCTGTGGACAAGATCAACGTCGGGGAATCGCAGAGACACGGTTCGTTTCGACTTGGAGAGCGTAGTTACGTGGAGGTAAGATCGCAGAGAAATAGCAGCGGCAATGGCAGCCTAGTAATAGCAGGCTCAAAGTCAGCTTAGCCTCGGAGGTATGGTTGTGATACAGCAGCTCCAACACCGCAGGGGAGAGGAGATGCCAAGTTGGACCCAAGTATGAGCTCACCTTGCCATGAACAACAGAATGCTCGCCGAAGACAATGACTTTGCCGGGAGCAGAAACCATGAATGGTGGTGCCAGGGGACTAGAGGCCTTGCGATGGCTCGCGATGCGATGCTCTAAGGCTCCGAAGCCATTGCTGTATGCAGCTGCGCTGCCAGAGCTGCGAATGGTATCCGTACCATTAAGCATTGGGGGATCTCGTACAGCCATTAACAATGGCTGCGTTTATTATTATATGTATGAAGTGGTAGTAGCGTTTTGTCTGAATCGGTTGGTAGTTGCGAAGCTTAAGCAGCTCAGGGGCGTGGCATCAATGATGTCGGATCTTAGGAGAATATGATGGTACGATGCAGATACGGCGGCACTGCTTTGGCGCAATGGACGGAGTGATTTTGTTATTGTCGGTATATCCCTAGGTAGGTAGACTATAATAGATTGATTTTGAATCAAGAAAGAGAGGGGGAATGAAGGAAGAAGGGGAAACTGTTCAACGAGAGGAAGCGTCTTGGTTTGCTGAGTGGTTGGTGGCCCAGGCTTTTTTGGCTGGGTTCAGGAGAAAGATATGGTGGTGGGTGGCGTCTAGGATTTGAAGGTATGGGGGAGGTATGGGGGAGAGCTGGAGCATGGAATAGCGCAAAGCAAGCGAGTGAGCCACCACTAAGTACCACTATAATTACAAACAGGGCCTCCAACTATAATCTTATAAGCCGAAAATGGCAAGCTGACGATGGTCTAGAGGCATGAATCAACACCACCATGAACGAGTTGCAGAAGAAGAAAATGCGGAAAAAAAGGAAAAAGGAAGCACACAAGGATCCCCCCCGCTCAGCTGCTCACCACTCACAGCGCGATTTGTTGATGAACTTTTTTTTTCCTGGTTTCTCTATATCGGCCGCCACTCAATGGGCATATGCAGTGCGTCCCTGGCAGTGTGTCGTTTTCGCATTGCCCACCTCGAGCCAATTGGGGGGAGGGATTCATGATAGTGGTTAGTGGTGGGTGTTGTGTCATTGATTGACTGATTGGGCTATTTTTTACTACTGACACAGGGAGGGTAGCGGCAAAAGGGGGATATTGGAATGATGTGCGTCAAACAAGCAAGCAAGCAAGCAAGCAAACCTTTCTGATTAATTAGCCGAAGAACCGTCCGTCCGTCCCTCCAAGAACTTCTTCTATGTACGATGGGAGTTTAGAAACGGCTGTGTCACGATAGTAGTAATCGGCCAATTCCCAATGCATGGCCATCCTGCAGCTTAGTTGGCCAGAATCACCACATACATATGTACGTATATCACATACATACAGAGCACATACACATACTAGTGCATGCATTGCTTCCCCATCTGCGTCAGCTATGTAAGTATGTGTATAATACAAGGCAGATAAGCAGTGGAGGAATCTATATTTTCTTGCTCGCCGTACTCGTACCGCCAGTTAAAGAAACTAGCTCCCTTGCTTTTTGCGCATCGCTGCCATAGGCTAGGCCAGTGAGTGAGTGGGTGGTGCGTAATGGTCAGCCGCCAATTGGAAGATCGGATGACCTAGAAGCCGGAGTCGAGCAAAACCCTTGCCGGTGCGTATTCGTATTCTCTGACCCGAATTCACCTCACCTCAACAAGCATCCAAGAGAGAGAAAAGGTCTTAGACTACTTATTTGCAAAGCCGGATAACAAGTCCGATTTGAGGGCCTCAGCCTTGGATTGACACTCCCCTGCATTTTATCTACTGCAGGATAAATAGCTTTTTCCCCCTCTTCAATGTGACCATAAGTAGGCTCGGTAATGGGACCCAAATCGATTGGTGAATGAATCTACTACCTACATGCCTTACTATGTTATATCCAGCGTTTTACACGTCCACTGGTCCATAGGCTCTCTTCCAGTCGTTATGATTCAGTCAAACTTCACTAACTAAATCTCTAGAGCACGGATAGCGTTCATTGAAATCCCCCCCCCCCCAATGCCGGCCACTAGTGTAGTGGTAGTTCAGATCCAGCTGAATGGTTGCCCGTCATCGGCTGCATCCGCCACCCTTTTCCCACTATTGGGGATTCACCAAAGGGGATGGTCATGCGTCTTGCATCTTAGCTCCACGGGTTGCCATTGAGGCGTTTGTCAGACAAGTTGGAACTGAAACTCGGTGAATGGCATGCAGCATTTGACACCCAGCACTTGGCCGCCTCCCCCAAGATCGCCACCTGCCTGGTAACTAAGTGATCGAGCACCACTGACGCAGTAGGATTGAATGCTCCCCCCTCCCCCGGATGCGAGGCGTAATGGCAGGTATGAATCCTCCAATAGTGGCATTCTAGACGTTAAGTGTCAAAACGCTCTGCTCTGTGATGTAGTTTGCTTCTCTAGGGCTTCCGTGGGTAATATGCTAAAAGCCAGTGCTATATTATCGGTAGGACATTGCCCAACAAATGATCTTCAGAGCTACTTACACGGCATATACTCCTCCTATAGACCTATACGTACCTAGATAGACAATGATCACAATCTCCACCTCCCATCGCATACAGAATCATCCAAAAAACATGCTTCGATAGATTCCTCCCTCACAAACCCTATTAATTCCACCAAAACTGTCGATGGCATCATTTTGCCCCAGCTGCGCCATTGCAAGACTGCTACAAGATCGTTGCCAAAAACATCAGTTGATGAGCGGGGTGATGACGACACATCAACCTCATTCTACCCAGCTAAAGAATCGAGGATATCACCAACCATATTATTTCCATTAAATACTACTTCGCCAATTGGCGTATGCCGTAGTAGTGCGATCAGAGAGGGCCGTCTATCAAAGCCAACTACGCCCAAGGGAAGGGTAACTTCGTCCGTAGCTGTTCCGTCACTTCTTCACCACCCTAATCCAATTAATATCAATCCTTAAAACTCTTCCATCGTGATTATTACCTATTTCTGCTCGCCGAGATTACCAGTCCGTCATAGAACGCGCACCACGTCCGGTGCCTACAAGGCAAGTTCCCATCAAATACAATTAAATGTCGCCTACTGGTATTCGAGTACAAGCAGGAATCAAATCCAGATCTTCATTTTCATGTGAAATAGAGCTTCTATCCTATATTGCTCTTCCACGAGGACAATATATTCGCATGCTTTGAGAACTTTCTCTCCCGAAACTTCAAGAAACTAAAAGATCTATTTCATTGTGCCTGCATCTCCCCGTGGTCATGCCGGTTACCGAATTCGCCATCATCAAGCTCAGGGGTGGCTACGATACCCTGGAGTTCCTCGAAATGTGCATGGAGACGCAAGAGATCCAAGACAGCTGGTCCCGGCACCATCAACCGTACAATCTAAATGCCGGCGACAATCTGAGCAGCATGTACACCGAGATAACTGAGCCGTCATCGCTGCTCATCACAGCGCCGTGGGACTCACCTGAAGCGCACACTGAATGGATAGAGTCTGGAGAGAATGGGCTTGTAATGGGCAAGCTGAGCCCCTTCCTCGCACCGGGATGCGACTCTGTCTTATGTTTCCACATGGATCCCGCGGGGAAGAAACCGCAAATGCGGACAGCATTCAAGCACAAGGATGGCAACGAGGGCTTTGATATCTGTCGCCTAACGACAACACCAGATCAAAAGGAGGCACTGCGGAGCAAATATCAGACAATAGAAGATCAATTGCGTAAGGAAGGGTTAGAAAGTAGTATATGGGCAGGTTGGAGGATCGAGAAGCCCGAGGGCGAGGAGGACCTCATCGTGTTCTGGAGTAAAAGTGTCACAGTGGATCGATTGAAGGGACTATTGGAATTTTCCGACAAAAAAGACCACCGCCGCTTCAGACATCTCGTGTAAATAGGTTATCTCTTCGCAGGGGCAGACTCCGTTCTGGATGATCAATCCCAAATTTCAGCACTCATCGTGTCCATTTCATGCCTTGGCATAATCATATTCTTTTTTGGTTGTGTCTCAAATCGTTCTTTTAAGCTCTATCTCGAGCGCGCGTTCTGAGCACATGAAATGCAAGGTATCCCGAGACGCCCATTCGTGCATGTAAACCCTTCCCCACGCCGTCAAGCTACCCTCCCCTTTTACCACCTTTAACTCATATTTAAGCCTTCTTGGGGACTTCGGTGATTTGCAGTGCTAAGAAAAAAAAGGTCAGTTTATGCCGGTTTTGTATGTTTCGCTTGTTTGACTGGCGCAGTCAAAAGGGTCGGCATACTAGGAGGCAGGCTCTGCTTCAGCTTCTCGGCCTTGTCGTTGTCCTTAAGAACCAAGGTGTAGAGATGTCTCTGGCATCGGACCTTGAACTTGATGTTGTGGGCGGCCTTGTTCTTCTTGATCCGCGCGGCTGTACGAATTTGGTCAGAAAAACTTCTTGCTCATCCGTTTGCTATAGCGGTTGCCCGTTCTGCCTTTCCCCCTCTCTCGGCTGGCTGCGTGGTTTTTTTGTTTGTTTCAATACGTACAGGAAGCGTCCTTCCGACGGCAGATCTCGATGAACTGGGTGCAGGCCATGTTAGCATTACAAGAAGATAAAAATAGGCATTTTAAAGCGGATGCAAAATTCCATACCTTCTTGATGTCAGCGACCTCCTTAGGCATTTTGGCGGTATTTGTTCGACTCGGTGAGACGGGTTCTTGGACGACAGAGTGCGAATTGGACAATTGGAGATGGTGGTTTTTGCAATCAAATTATTTTTGTGCGCTGCGCTTCGCGGGGTGGGCCGCACGGACCACAATTGGAATCGAGGTTTTAACCAGCCACATGTGGCGGCTCTGTTGCTGGCTGTGGCACTCCACGTCAGCCCCAACGTATGCTTTCTAGTAGAAGGACGTATTGGGCTGTGAATCAGAACACATTTCTATATTTTCAACGTATATTTATATGTAATACTTCTCTTTTTATGTATGTGCATTTTTTAGTATTACTTTGATTCGTTAATCTACGTGACCAATCCTTTATTGAACGGTATACCTTCTTATCAAAATGCCGACTCCACTGGACAATGCGATGAAATCCAAGGTATGAACAAACCTATCTATTAGCTGTTCTATTATGAAACTTTCGCTAATTATGAAGTAGAACTTGATAATTGGTATTCTTCTTCTGCTTCTTTGTTTGGCATCGGTTAAACAGTGCTAAGTAAAAGAACAGCGTTTGGCGGCGCGGTGGTTGCCGCGGCTGCGTTGACCATCTTCGGTGGCGACATGTTTCCTGCTGAATCAGATCCCAAAGGAGACCCGGACACTTGGACAAGAGAAGAAATGCGGAGGTGGTTGGCTGCAGTAAGCCGTCTACACGGACTCCCAAGGCTCTGGCAAAGGTGGCTAACTCGGGTTGCAGAGGAATCTCTTCCCCCAGGAGAAAGATACCAGGGAGGAATTGCTTGCCAGAGTGAAGGCTAATATGAGAGCTCCTCGAACATAGGCATCATGAGCGTCAAAGGATAAAGTATTATTAAATTTTGAATTGCAACGCCTAATCAATCTGCTTGATTTTGTTCATCTACTAATTACGGTCAACTCAACATTACATCCCGGTAGTCATGCAGTAAGCGTTCTAGGTTAGGCTAATGAGGTTGCTAGTAAGCCTCCCGGATGTTGGGTTGAGATCAGATTCCAGGATTTAATTCTAAAGATTGCGAATTGGTTAATCAAGAGCATTATGACAGAGTCAATGTGATACCCAGAATGAACCATGGTTCTCTACTCTCTATTATAACATCTCAAGCCGTCTAGCTCAAGCGGTTAGTGAGTTAAACGGTAGCAGCATTAGGTAGGTAAACAAACAAATGGATGCACTTGTACGCTGTTCTCCACGGAGAGTTGCCTTCTTATCTAAGAAGCCTCTCCTCTTCAAAACTCCACTGCTTCACTGGCAATAATACAGAGTAATAATTGTTGCCTTGTGCAACCCTTGCCCCGGATGAAATGACAATCGTTGCTTGCATATTCCCAGAGCAGCCAAGATCAGCCCAGCCTCCTCGGCCCCCAAAGCAAAGCCCGTCCATCAACCGCTTGCGACAGGAGCCGCACGTGCCCCCGGCCTCCAGCGAGCGCTCGCCCACTGAAGGCTGACGGCGGTTCCCCCAACAGCAGTGCCGCCTCGCTCAGCCTAATTACCACCATCAATCCTACCTCCTCGTCTGCTTCGCCCGCCCCAACGTCATTTACTTTCTCAATTCTCTTTTCGTGCCATCTATAGCCTGAGGCGTTCCTCTCTAATTTTCTTTTGCGCGTACGAAAACAATTGTTCTGCGATTATGGCACTATAGGCAACTTCTTCCTCAGATGACGTTTGGCCTCCCAAGCATTCCAGGGCTTGCTCTCCATGCCGCCAACTGCGACGTCATCCATCGAGTCTGCGCCAACGAGTTCCTGAATCTCGACCGCAAGCATGGCCTTCCTCGAGGATCCGCGACTGCGCCAGCGCTGGAATCAGATTACACACGACGCTGAAGCGGTCACAGAAAATGCTGCCGCCGGCATTTGGACTTTCCAGCATAGCTACATCAATCCCTGCCTCGGCTCGCTTAGGGACAATATAGAGCAATGCGCTGCCGTGTGCCTTGGTGACCCGGAAGATCGATTGAGACGACAGCGAGAACGCGCTCGTGAAAGGGCCGAATACAGCTTCAACTTTTACGATGACTGGGACCAGGACGAGGATGGTGGAAGGGGACTCCTCGGCAGCTGGGGAGGGGAGGATTGGGATCGTATGCTTGCCGGTTCTGGAAGCGTCAAGAGAAGTGAAACAATCGAGCAGCCTCGAAGAAAAAGAGGCATGAGCTACGGCACCAGAGGAGTCAGGAGGAAGGCCAGTCTACAAGATCCAACTATAATCCCCAGCACGCAGCCGATTGGGTTCTTGAGCAAGCTGCCTTGGAGGGTTGGTGGAACATTGAGATATAAACCTAGCGCAGCCGACTTGCAGGACCATCCCGGAGTTAAGCTGCAGAGCAATGCTGAGACTCAGCCGCTTTTGGGTTCAGACGGCGACTCGTACCATGGAGACCTCCATGTGGCCCGAACCCGCAAAAGAAGTGGCACTACCGGGTCAGGCGATACGTCGGATTCATATCGCTCCCGTGGAGACTTATTTCCTAGTGATGGAGAAGGAGAAGAAGATGCTATACCACTCGACGACGAAGTGACCTATGACATGATTAGGAAGGATGACAAAAGCAGCGGGAAGAGTGGGAGGACGCGAAGCAGCAAGGGAAAACGGCGTGAACATGAAGTCTCAAGAACGGTGTCAAGAACAACACTGGGCTCGGCCACATCATTGGATTCACCGCGCCTGGGTGGCCGAGGATCATCAACATCACTGCTTCCAATGCAAGACGCAGAACACTTGCCATCATTAGCAGATTTGGAGATGGAAGAGGAGCGCCTGGGACGTGAAGAGGCTGAAGAGTTGGCGAGAAAAAAAGAAGCTGCAGCGCAACTGGCTCTAGAAAAAGGGTTACAAGTACAATCGGAGTCCAAGCCCCCGGAAGTAACGGCAGATGAGGGCTATGAGTGTCCAAGAGGGTACGAGGTCCGCGTGGATGCGGATGTGGACGACAAAGACGATCAGCCAGATGAACCGGGTGCTTCCAGGCACGATTTACATATGCGAAGAAACGACGGCGGTTCGCGGATTGAAGCCTCATTCATTCCTGCGCGTCTACCACATTTTGGCTAAGCTGTGCAAGAGATCGCATATCGACGGCAACGCTCATGATGAGTTGGCATGCCTCAGCCTACCTTGGCTTTAAATGTATATCCATGGGATACTGTATTATTGACCACTTGTTAGACGTAGAAGATCGGCTGATGGGGCTGATACTCAGCGACGGTGAATTGTTGAGAGCTACTACTTTGATAATGAGAAATGAAGATACGCAGCCTGCATTGAGCGGTCGCACTGATGAACAGACAATTTCACGGAACCCATGGGACAGCGATGCCTTTTACCGTGACCGTGAACTGTGGCTTTTGAGGCTGAAACACTAGTAAGCGTTGGTAAACTAGGTGTTGAGGTAATGACTTGAAATGTTGGGTTTCAAAATCTAGTGAGATAATCTGTGCTGGTTATGGACAAGGCAATGTTAATGACATTGAAAACTTGACTTGTTGCAGCCGAGTCAATACACACCGCTGAACTATTATATCTACTGGAAACAGGAACCCTATAACGTAGAAAGCGATCACCTGAAATAAAGGTGAACTAGTTTACAAGTTCCTGAGTGGATAAACCAAGCTTTTGCCTCGGTCTATCTTATTAGCTTTCGCTCCCCGCAAAATGCAAGACGGAGCCCCGCTGACATTTTATTCCCGTCCTCCCGAGCGAACGGGATGGACCCGGTTCATCGTATTACATCTTAGACGCGGCTGCTTCACTTCATTAGTCTTCTTCTTTTACTTCTCTTTCTCTCCCCATATCTACTACTTCATACATATGTATTGTTAGTACACGGTGGATGACCTGAGAAATACATACCACAGTCGTCCTTCATTCAAACAGTTCTCCCTACGTACATCACTTATTCAATTCAGACACATAGACGCCACGCGTGTTGTCAAGTTGTCAAGATGGCGCAACCTGGACCGATCACCACTCCCTTAACCTCCCTCCTGGGAATCCAGCACCCAGTGCTTCTCGCTGGCATGGCCCGCACCTCGGGCGGACAGCTTGCCGCAGCTGTCTCTAACGCTGGCGGCCTTGGTGTCATTGGCGGGTTCATGTACACTCCCGACCAACTCCGCGAAATCATCGTCGAGATGAAGGCGAACTTTAAGCGTCCTGATTTGCCGTTTGGTGTGGATTTGGCATTGCCGCAGCTGGGCGGTAACGCGCGCAAGACTAACCATGACTACACTGGAGGCAAGCTCGATGAGCTCATTGACATTACGATTGAGAGTGGTGCAAAGCTGTTTGTTTCGGCCGTGGGAGTGCCGCCCAAGTACGTTATCGAGAAGCTGCACAAGAATGGCATCTTGGTCATGAACATGGTTGGCCACCCGAAGCATGCTGTCAAGGCACTGCAGCTCGGCGTTGATATTGTGTGTGCTCAGGGCGGAGAGGGAGGCGGACACACTGGTGATGTAGCCAACTCAGTGCTCATCCCGGCAGTGGTGGACGTGGCCAGACAGTTCAAGCCTCCCATGCTCAAGGGCTCGACTGCTTTAGTCGTCGCTGCAGGAGGAATCTGCAACGGCCGCGGCTTGGCCAGCTCACTCATGCAAGGAGCAGTCGCTGTATGGGTGGGCACGCGATTTGTAGCCTCGCTTGAGGCTGGGTGCAGCCAGGAGCAGAAGGAGGCTGTTGTGAGCTGTGGGTTTGAGGGGACTGAGAGAACCCTCGTCGTTTCGGGACGGCCACTGCGGATGAAGACGAATGAGTATATCAAGTCATGGCATGAGAGGCCGAGCGAGATCAAGGCACTCTGTGACAAGGGCATTGTGCCATTTGAGCACGATCTTGACGAGGGTAGAGATGTCGACATGCCTCACTTGATGGGACAGGTGGCGGGCACCATTCAGAAGATCCAGCCGGCTGGAGAGATTGTCGCTGAGATTGTTCAGGAGGCTGAGGATATGCTGAAGCTGGGAGGGACGTATCTGAATGCAAAGAGCCGGCTGTGAGGTGAGCCCGAGGGTTGCAGTCACTCGATGGAGTTGGTTGATAGGGGAGCCAGGTGAGTGTAGGGTTTCGTCTTGTGTACTATTCTTAACAGTAGCATTAATGAAATTACGAGAACATATAGTATTAAATTTGTCAATATATTAAATTGACAGTAAGACCTTGTCAGATTCTAGAGATTCATCACGGTAAAGAAATTCTTGGTGGTGAACGCAAATCCTCAACTACCAGGCATGTAAGTGAGAGTGTGGCTGGTGAGCTACCCCGTGATGAGCCCACAATATGTGTGGCGCACCCCACTAAGTGGGGAACCTTTCCCGAATGGCGCTGCAGCAACTTTTTTTTTTCTTATCGGTTCTGATTGCTGGTGAAATATTTCTGCTAGCAAAAGCTTCGTCAACAGACCTATTTTTTGACTTCTGCGAATTTAATCGAGTCACTCCGTCGCAATGGATGCCGCCACATTGAACAAGAAGCGCAAGCGGAAGAACGCCGAAGCCGCTCTTAACGGCTCTACGAAGTCCAAAAAAGTGAAGAATCCACCTCCAAAGCCTGCGCCGGAGGAAGAGAGTGAAGAAGATGAAGAAGAGGTGGATGTTGATGCGGATGAACCAATGGACAACAGCGGAAATTTCGAGACAGAGAACGGAGTAGACGAATCTGAAGGGGGTTCTGATCTAGAGGACTCAGCAAACCCGAACGACCAGGATGGCGATATTGTACCATCAAATGTTGCGTCGATACTCCCGACAATGGCAGACGTGCAAAAGTTTGAAGATGTGAAGCTTTCAGAAAAGACCATGAGGGCGATTAAAGAGATGGGATTCACAAGCATGACCAATATTCAACGCAGCGTTAGTCTCTCTCGCAATCATTCTCAATACACTCCCCTAATGGGTCTGTCTTGCTAATTGCTTCTCACTAGGCTATACCACCTCTTCTTGCTGGCAAAGATGTCCTCGGTGCGGCCAAGACAGGTTCCGGAAAAACACTCGCCTTTTTAATTCCCGCTATCGAGATTCTCAGCTCCCTGCGATTCAAACCGCGAAATGGCACCGGTGTCATCGTCGTTTCGCCAACTCGAGAACTGGCCCTTCAGATCTTCGGTGTTGCTCGTGAGCTGATGAAATACCACTCGCAGACCTATGGTATTGTCATTGGTGGTGCGAATCGAAGAGCAGAGGTTGAGAAGCTGTCAAAAGGTGTCAACCTTTTGATTGCGACTCCTGGACGACTTCTGGATCATCTCCTCAACACCCAGTTTGTCTTCAAGAACCTCAAGTCTCTGATCATTGACGAGGCGGACCGGATATTGGAAGTTGGGTTTGAGGATGAAATGAGGCAAATTGTCAAGGTTCTGTCAAATGACAACAGACAAACTATGCTGTTCTCGGCTACTCAGACGACCAAAGTTGGTAAGTATATTCAGCAATGGTCACCTCTAATCTCAACCGCTTAGACTGACATGCAATGCTTGCAGAGGATCTTGCCAGAATATCTTTGCGACCGGGTCCGCTTTATATCAATGTCGACCAAGAGCAGCAGCACAGCACAGTCGATGGTCTCGAACAGGGTTATGTCCTGTGTGACGGCGACGAGCGATTCCTTTTACTCTTCTCGTTCCTCAGAAAGATGCAAGCCAAGAAAAAGAAGGTCATTGTTTTCTTCAGCAGCTGTAATTCCGTCAAATATTATGCCGAGCTTCTAAACTACATCGATTGCCCGGTATTAGATCTTCACGGCAAGCAGAAGCAGCAGAAACGGACCAATACCTTTTTCGAATTCAGCAACGCTCCCCACGGTATTCTCATCTGCACAGATGTTGCTGCGCGTGGTTTAGATGTAAGTGCTATACCTTTGCTAAACCACACACATCCCAGATATTAACTGTGGGTATAGATTCCTGCCGTCGACTTTATCGTGCAATTCGACCCTCCAGATAACACACGAGACTACATCCACCGAGTCGGTCGAACCGCCAGAGGCGCCAACGGCAAGGGGCGAAGTTTACTTTTCCTCCAGGTGAGTTCTGCGCAAGAACTGGTGACCTTTATATGCAAGCCTCTCACTAACTCGATTGTCAGCCCAACGAAGTTGGCTTCCTCTCATACCTCAAGGCCGCCCGTGTTCCAGTCGTTGAATTCGAGTTCCCCCGCAACAAGATTATCAATGTTCAGTCCCAGCTCGAGAAATTGATTGGGAAGAACTATTATCTCCAACAGAGCGCCAAGGAGGCTTTCAAATCTTACCTGCACGCCTATGCTAGCCACAGCTTGCGATCGGTCTACGACGTGCAGAAGCTCGATCTCAAGAAGATCTCAAAGAGCTTTGGCTTCCAGACACCTCCACGTGTGGATATTCAACTGGGTTCAAGTATGGGCAAGGAGAAGGTTCAGGGAAGGCGGTCTTATGGAAGTCAGCCAAAGCAACCTGGTGGCTTTAAGAGGGATAAGAGGAGATAGATGTTATAGTAATGTGGGTGGAGTTTGTAAAAATGGATGGAAATGGCGTATTATGAAAGTTCTTCTCTTGAAATTCTTGATCATGAGTTCGTGCATAAATTCTGAGACTTTGAAAGATTGTGAAATCAACAATCAAGCTAATTTAATAGTCTCCTAAGTAACCGTGATTTCCTCGCTACTCCAATAGACTCTTATCTACGTCGTACCCAATAGTCAGTTTACTTAGGAGCGAACAATTTAAAAGTTAACTTCCTTTAATCTACGAAACATGTCTATTATTTCTATGAAAGAATGATGATGATGATATGCTATTAATATAGTGTTTCTGTGAAAGAATTACTTTGCATCGTAAGAGTATAGGGTAGCTCTAGGCAGGTTGCATGTGGCTGTGTCGGTACGTAAGCAGTAAATTCAACATCATCAATTCCGGTGCAATCCTTGACTTGTTCCTCATTGCATAACAAAACCAAAATTAAAGGCGTTGAGCTCTGATGGGTTGATTCATTTCATTTTTACTTTATTTCTCAGCCCTGGAATTTTTTTGACTAAAACACGACTCCATGACTGGGAGATAGAATTGCTTGGATACAGCTAACTTAGCTTCAGTGAGCTTCGTCAACAATCATGGAGACTCATGACCAAGTCATCGCAACCATATCAACTCGCGTCCAGCGTTTCTACGAACAGAAGAAACCTTTCCGGATCTACCATGGCGCTACGAATAGCACGCGTCGGTCCCACCGCCACGCAGACAACACCATAGACACCAGCCAACTCAATCATGTGCTGTCCGTGGATCCAGTCACCAAGACGGCCCTCGTGGAGCCCAATGTGCCCATGGACATGCTGGTCGACGCGACGCTGCCCCACGGTCTTGTGCCTCCAGTTGTAATGGAGCTTCCTGGAATTACTGTGGGTGGCGGTTTCTCAGGGACGTCTGGTGAAAGCAGCTCATTTCGGTATGGCGCGTTTGATGCCAACATCAACTTCATTGAGATTGTGCTGCCGGATGGGACGGTATCAAGGGCTTCTAAGACGGAGAATCAAGATCTGTTTTGGGGTGCAGCGTCGGCGTTTGGGACATTGGGCGTGGTGACGCTGCTGGAGGTGCAGTTGAAGGATGCGAAGGCATATGTGAAGCTGGAGTACTCGTTGGTGGCTGGGGCGACTGATATGCGGAAGGAGATTGAGGCCGAGTGTGCAAAGGATGATAATGACTACGTCGATGCGATTGTCTTCTCTCAGAAGTCGGCGGTCGTTTGCATTGGGCACCTGTCTGATGAACTACCTGACGGCACCAAGCCAGTCGGATTCACAGGGCGTCGTGATCCCTGGTTCTACACGCGAGCCAAGGCGGTTGAGAAACAACTGCAGAAGAAGTCAGACACGGTGATAACTGACTTTGTTCCACTGAGGGACTACCTCTTTCGATATGATCGTGGTGGATTCTGGACAGCAGTATATGCGTACCGCTACTTCCTGACACCGTTCAACAGAATAACGAGATATGTCCTAGACCCCTTTATGCATGCTAGGGAGATGTATCGAGCTGTTCACAAGAGCGGGCTTGCAGACTACTACATGGTCCAAGACGTTGGTGTGCCTTATGACCGAGTCGACGAGTTCCAGACCTGGCTAGACAAGGAACTACACATCTACCCGCTCTGGATATGCCCGCTCCGCATTCGCCGAGACGACCCCGACTCCGGTCACGGCTTGCACTCTGAATTTGCGGGCCCCAACGTTCCCGATCTCATGAACTTTGGTGTCTGGGGCGGTGTCAAGGGAAGCCGCCAGCAAGTCATCCAGAAGAACCGTGCCCTCGAAGAAAAGGTCCAAGAACTAGGAGGCAAAAAGTGGCTATATGCACATGCATATTATACTGAGGAGGAGTTCTGGGCGCATTACGACCGCGCGTCGTATGATTCCCTGCGAGTCAAATACAAGGCGACGTATCTGCCTAGTGTGTACGACAAGGTCAAGGTAGATGTGGAGGCGGAGGAGGCAGCGCGGAATGCGTCGTTCGGGACGAGGGCAAAGGCGGCGTTTTGGGATCTTTGGCCGCTAGCGGGCTTGAGGGGATTTTATAGTGCGGTAAAGGGTGGTGATTATCTGTTGCAGAAGCAGAAAAAGAGTGAGAAGGGTGAAGAGGCGACGAAGGCGAAGAGTGGGTGATAGAATGGCGGGGAGTGGACGACTTGGGTCCATGAATCGTGATATTCTCTGGGATAGAAATTGTTGGACTAGATTGAGAAAGATGCTTGTAATGTTTGATAAAGTAGTTCTTAATTCATATAATACTTATTTTGTTGTTGTACACGATGCAATCCCGGAATTTGGGTTCAATAAACCAATTTGAGCGAACTCAGCTCATCAACCCGGAGCTGACAATAATGAAGACGGCCAACTTATTCGTTTCGAAATCCGCCCATCCCCGTCTTTTTCCTCCCGCTCATCTCCCCCAGCGCCTTATCCCTTTGTTCCTTAGCCTCATTAGGGCTTCTTGTGAGGTAGGCATAGCCGCTTAACACAGCGAGGGCTGCACCCCCAATAACCAACCTGTTATGAAGATTTATTAGTTTCATGATTCGCCAACTGAAGACTCCAATAGCTGAAAATATCAATAATAATGATAATAATAATAATGATAATAATGACCCGTCTGACGTTTGAACATGCGGTCGAGCTGAGCATACATACCAATTACGTCGCAAGATGTCGGAGGCACCACCCGGCTTCGACGGCGGCGGCTGCTGTCCGCCCGGCCCGCCGAGGTTGTCCTTGCCGTGGGTTTGCGTCCGGATCTGTGTGGAGCGGAGGAGAGGCGCGGCGGTCTGGGCGGGGCGGATGCCGGATCGGAGAATGGAGTTTGAAGCTCTGGGGAGAGGCATCTTGGGCTGTAGTTTTTTTTTTAATTTCGTGGAATGGCTCTTTTGAAGTAAAGATGAAGTTTTATTGAATTGGAAGGGGGGAGTATGATTTGCACTAACAGCAGCAGCAGCAGTAACAATAGTAGTAGCTGTAGGTGGGAGTTTTATGGTCCCTGAATCTCGATGACTTCAATGCGGGACGTGAATGATGTGGTCATGACGTGCGGGTCTGCTGTGGCTGAACACCCCGCAACTGTGTGTCTGCCAATATGAATTATATGAAAAGAGAGATATGCTTCTTTTGAGAAGATGAACGAATCATGGACTGTGGTAGATAGGGAGGGCTGATTTCTATTTTTGTCGTCGTTGGTGACTTTGCTCGGGTTGGGGTTGCTGGTGGTCTAGTGGCAGGATATACTTGGCGGGTACACGGTTCAAGCCGTGCAGAGATGTATATTTTATTGGTAGTGTTGTACATTTGCTTGTTGTAAGACTAAGTAATTATTGATTCGCTTTTTGGAATTGGTGATGCCGTGTTATTGCTTCGTTAAGGTTGTGCGTTATGGTCAGTCAGCTACAACAATAATACTAACACCCTTTGCCTTTGGATGGGAATAGACCTCACATAGTCTATTGCTATATAAGATGGAATCAAGGAATCTTCTGCAAATAAAATAATGTGAACGAAATTGGTACTGCTTCAATAACTGGGAATCAATCAGTTGCCTGGGCCTATAAGCTTAAAATATCCAATACCTCATCTGCCCAAGCAACTTCTTCTCAACTCCATCATGTCGAGCAAGTCTAGCCACGCTAACCACGCCCCGGAAAGCAACAAGCTTTCCGGCCTCACTTCCAATTCAGTTACTATCCTTGGGGCCCTTAAAGCCATACTCGGCATCTCCTGCATCATCGCTCCTCGCTTCGCTGGACGGCTTTTCCTCTTTGACGTCCCGCCAGAGGGGGTCATTATGGCTCGCTTGTTTGGCTCTAGCTGCGCTGCGCTTGGTGCCACAACATGGGCGCTAGCTCGAAGGGCTGGGAGTGACAAAGGGGATCTACGTGGCGCGCTCATCTTTAATATACTGGCGGATTCGGTGGATGTGGTGAGTTGCGTTGCGGCGTTTGAGACGGGTATGGTTAATAATGGGGCGTTTGGTTTGTTGGGTGGTGGGTGTGTGGTATTTGTAGTGTTGGGGGCCGTTGGATTGAGAGAGCTGTAATCTTTCTGAGTGAGAGATTGGATAAGTTTGGAGAGTCATCTTCATAATTCGAAGGAGCAGGAAAGCTGGGGTCTTTTCTGCAAGGCTTTGGGATTTAGGATGGTGGGCATGGGGTTCTATGTTTCTATCAGATCATCCTCATTTTGCGGTGATCAAGAATTTCATTACTTCGTATTTGCAATATAATGATTCAATCAACGGTTGAGCAACTTGATTTGACTTAGACAAAGTCTTCAGCTATCTGAGTTCTGGGGGAACACTTCTCCGCCGACTAACCCTCCGTGGTGATTCTAGGAAAGTTGACCAACGGTACTGCCCATATGCAGCAAAGAATGTGAGAGCTAAAGTCAAATAAAGCTCGGCTTTCGCTTCGGTTCTCGGGCCAGACTTGGGGCAACATGCGGAGTAAGAGCCTATGGCTAAGAGGCCACCCGCTATGAACAAATTTGGGAAGAGTTTACGGAGATTTCTATGAAAGGCCATTCTACATTGTTCGGTTTTGAGTCCAAGTACATACCAGGGCCCATGGTAAGTTTTGGGACTTACGGGCGCAATATCTTGAGTTGCATTGATTTTATTGCATTTTAGCACTGTTGAATTGAAGTCAGGTATAGTCCAAGATGATAGATAGGTCTTATGGTGAGTAAAAGTCCAACCAACCCGCCCCCCAGATTAAATCAACTGGCTATTTTAGTGGTGGACTGCTCTGCTAAATAAAAAAACAAACAGTCATCGACAAAAACGAAGTGAATAGTTGGCGACGCAGAGTTTTGAAGATGCTCTTCTCAATGGGTTACTCAAGTCTGATAAAGATAGAGACCATCGTGTAACTTTCAAACCTTTGCATTGGCCAGGGAGCCTATTATGGCATAACTCTGTCTCCTAGCCACATAAGGGACTTTGAACGCCGATTACTAAAGACAAAGCCATTGGCATCTACACACATTTATTTTGCACGATAACGTGGGATCAGCAGGCTTCGGCCCCTCGGCAGCGCCACTCTTTTACAGCTCGGACCATCGGCAGCTGCGCTTCTGCTCTGGGAACGGCGGCCCGTTTATCTCTCAGTGGCAAGATGGGTGAGCGGTCATTTCATTCATCGAATGTTACTGAATGGAACGGGTTCTCTATCACTGCTGGTGAGTGTTAGTCGCTGGCAAAACCGCCAAGCTGTTCAAGTACCCACCACCAGCTACACAGCCCGCTACTACTGCTTCCCGCCCGGGAGAAACGACCATTGACTAAATGGCTAGTTTGAAAAACAACGACCGAAAAACCTGTATCAACAGCAGCGGCTAATTGTCGACTTCTCGTGTTCCTGATGGTGTTTCTTGCACATCGCTGTCCGACTGTCCACTGCCGTTGATCGGAATAGCTTCACGATTTCGCCCCTCCCTTCCCTCCACCTTCCTATCCTATGGTGTCGTCAACCCGCTTCGTTCTTTCCTGACGCTGACGATAGGCGCAACCTTCTTCCGCTTCCCGACTCGCATCGTCGCTGGATTGATTGCCGGCCCGGTTTCCAGTAATAGTCTCGTCTTCGCCTGTCAGACTTGTCACCGTAGCGTAGCGTATCGTATCCTACCGCCCCGATCCCGCTGCCCCAGCGCCGTGCCTCTGCGATCAGAGGCATTGATGCACTGGCGGCGATCAATCTCGTCGCCTGCTGTCGGCCGTGGTTTGGTCTCATCCACGGCCTTCTGACGCGAGACTAGCTATGGATTTGGACTCCAACACACCGCCACCACCGCAGCAGCAGCTGACGCCGAGCAATCCCTTCACCACCACCGTCGCTGGAGGAGCTGGCCAGTCGCTCCCTCACCAGCAGTCTGGCATCATCCCTGACGGAACTCTGCCGACCGACCGCCGGCCCAAGAAGTCGTCAACCACTTGCGCCATATGCCGTTTCCGCAAGGTTCGCTGCAATGGCGCTCGTCCTGTCTGCGCCAATTGCCAGCGTCTAGGCTTCCCTTGCTCCTACGACGACGCTGACATTGATGCTTCGTCCATGTCGCTCCCCCGTCGGCGGGTCAAACAAGCTTGTCTGAGCTGTCATAGTCGAAAAGCTCGATGTTCCGGCCATCTGCCATCGTGCGATCGATGTCGAGTGCAAGGTGTTGAGTGCGTCTATCGTCCAAGCAAGCGAACTAAGCCGAACCCTCCTGGATCTGGAGATGGGAAAAGTCCCAATAGCCCAGACAGGGAACTGGATAGAGAGTGGACCAAGGATAAAGATCGCTCAAGGAATAGAGAACGAGAGGACGGCCACCGCCTTGACAGTCCTGCATCGACAGAACCCGTCAGCATGGGCAGCCCAGGATTGGATAACCCTGAATGGTAAGACGCATCATTGAGGAGTACTGCCACCCGATAGCGAAGTATTGCTAATGAACTGAGATCCAGGTCCGGTTTGGATGAAACTTTTGACTCTATCGTCTTGCGAGCCTTCGACCTGTTCTTTCGTCATATTCACCACATGCCAATGTTCTCTTTCCTGCATCGAGCGACTCTCATGGAACAGTACCATGCTGGTATGGTCGACAGACCTCTCATTCTTGCTCTAATAGGCATCACATCCTGCCTTACGGACATGGGGCCGGGAATGCGCCCCTATGGCAACCGTTGCATTGAAAGGGCAGAGGCTCTCTTGTTCGCTGATTACAACCGTCCCTCTACGAGCAAAGTGCAGGCTCTGGTGCTCATTATCAAGCATAAACTCCTCAGCAACCAATTTTCCCACGCATTTGTCCTCCACGGCATCGCGTCGCGCTTCGCTGCAGCTCTTCGACTGAACTACGAAGTTCCTAATCTTAGTTTCTTGGCGCAGGAGTCGCGAAGACGGTTGATGTGGTCCTTGTACTGTATCGACACAAGCGTATGTGGCGGTTACCCCGATTTCATCCTGTGGAGGGCTGAAAGAATTCATGTCCGTCTCCCAAGCTACGAGCGTAACTTTGAGTTTGATCTTCCGCAACATACCGAGAAACTCATACCGGATTCACACCAACCACGGCAACCTAATGCTGGAGATGTCGGTGGCCTGGCGCTGCATGTTCGCATCCTGCATATTCGCCAGAGGATAATCGAGTTTACAAAAGTCGCCCAGTTTGATCACGGAATGGAGGCTGCGGAACTTCAGGGTCGCATTCTGGCCTTGGACAAAGAGCTGGATGACTTTGCCACAAATCTTCCATCATCGTTTCAATTTTCCGAAAGCTCTCTTAGACTACGAGCGTATTCTCCACGAATGATTTTGTTTGTCATGATTCATGTTTGGTGGAGGCAATGCCATTGCGACCTCTACCGTCTAGCTCTTGCTGGGATAAGCGGAGGGTTACCTCAATCAACGTTAGAAATGTTTGATCATGCCTTCCTTGAACATTGCCACAGAAAGTGTGCTGACTACAGCTTGGCCCTTACACATATCTTCTCGGCGATGCAGAAGCTGAACGCAAGGCCAGTGGCGGATATTGACCTTGCAATGTGTGCGTACCAGTGCGCCCGCATGCTTAGGTATCTCTCCCAAGTTGGATTATTCGACCAAGTTGGCATCACACTTGAAACTGTTATAGAACAAGCACAGCTTTGTCTCCAAACCATTAAGGACTGTTGTGTGGGATCCGCAGTCGACTGTGTCAGGACAGATCTAGAAAGGTTGATGGCACAAGACCTCGGCTCCGGTATCTCGCCTTTGCTTGCAGATAGTACTGAAGCCGGTATGGAAACTGGCACCACAAGTAATACTAATATGGCGCCAAGCGTCATCCTTCAAAATCCCGACGGTATAGCTGAGCCCGAGTTACTGAGTGCGCCAATCTCGAGTGTTAGTAATGCTGGCGGAGATTCTATGAGGCCCATGACAACGTCAACTGGGCCGCATATGATACCCAGCGAATCCTTGCCATTTTCTCACCCAGTCATGTCAGCGCCTTGGATGTATGACCCGAACTTTTCTCAAACCATGCAGCAGCAGGAGCAGCAGCCTGTCCCTGATGCACATCCGGAACATCATCATGGCGGGACCACAGATTTGCCATCCTCTCAGCCAGATTTTGTCTCTCCCGAGTTGAGTAACGTGAATCAAGGCGCCTTTGAAGGCTTGGGAATAGACGGTGGATTGGACCAAGCCATGAGCGATGATCTGAGTATGTGGACGGCAAACGGCGGCTCTTGGATTGCTCAAGGGTTTATAAACAGCTGGGGTGGATTTTAGAGGGGAAGTCGAATGAGGATGATTTTGATGCACAATTTTTCAAACACACACACACACACTTATATAACATATATATATATATATACATGTAAATACGCTTCTAGGCAGATTCAAAATTTGACACGATGGTGCAATGAATCCACCCTGACGAATTGGGAAGTTGAAGCTCAGCTAGCTGACTGTTTATTGGATCACGCCATGACCAGGGTCCATGCAGCTGCGAAAAGACGAGAACGACAAAATACGATATATGACGCGGAATGTGAGACAATTGGGTTTTGCGAGGGGAGGTGGGATTGCCATGTGTGGCCATGAAGAGATGCATGTGGTTTGCACTGCCATATTTGAAATAGAATAGCAAAATGGAGTGGAGAGGGGAGTTGAAGCATGTGTTGCTGTTATCTTGAAATTAATGATCGCTAAGGAGTATAATGAGCTTAAATATATGATAGCATGGCTTTGAGTTTGTGTCGTCTCTATCTAGGTCAAGTACGGGGAAAAGCTTTTTTCGGTTTTACGATAGCCTGCTTGCCTTCTTTGGAGTGGATAGTCTGGTGTGTACTTTTAGGCTTGGGAGGCGCAAAACTCTGTTGTTGGCGTTGGTTTAAAGGGAAATAAATATAAGGTCACTGCCATCCATATACTTATACTGTGCTAAATAATAGAAAAATCTCCTTATCATCCACATTCTCTCCCTGAAAGGCCAAAAACAAAAAAGGGTGCATATTCACGGAATTCAACCCTATAATGGAGCGGTGCATCGGCCTAATTGCGATTCTTGCCTTGAGCCTCATCACGGCTGTTTATGCTGATAGTGTTATGCTGAGGAATTATGCGGCTTTGCCACGGGGAATAAACGGAGATAGCATGAGGAGAGATCATATCTGGCCGCCGCCTCCGCCGCCGCCGATGAATGACGTGGTGTTTTCGTGGTGTAGGGAGTATAATGTGTCTTCGACGTGTGGGTCAAAGGCCTTGAAACATAGTTGGTGCTGTGAGTGGCTGCTTTGATGGACTTTTGCTTCGTTCATATTGATATATACTTGGATTTCTGGATGGGTAAAGTGCTAATACAGTCTGGGCAGATGATCTTCCTGTTCTGGATGGTAATATCATGGGAAGTCTGGACGATGTAAGCGCCTTGTCGGGGAACTGTATATTGTTCGAGTACGTACCTCCACTGTCTATGTACCATTCCACTACACTTATGAAAAAAACTGAGCACACCACGTTATACTGCATTGCAAGGACTAATATGATGCTTTGCGTATCCTACTCTAGCCACTTTGACTGCAAAGGAGCCCATACAGGCATGTTTGTCGGGATGCATATCTGGACGAAACATCTCTGTCCTCAGGCGAGCAACTTGAAGTGGCATCACGATGCTGGGTCTATACGATGCTGTGCGGGAAATCCGTGGGATGATTGGTGTAATGATGAGGTGAGGGGAGAGGGGAAGACGCAGTATTGTACGGATGAGAAATGAGAAGATGGAGGCTGTGGCTGTGAATGGGGGTTTAGGGGCAATGATCATGGGGGGGATTCGAAGAGTCTATCAAATTGGTGAAGAAGAACAAAAAACAAAACATAATCAAATATTTGATTATGGACTTCCATTTTGATCGTTGTAGTGGCAGTAGCAGGTGAAATCTACTCTTCTTCCCCATGTTCGTCCTCCGCTGTTTCATCAGAGCTCTGCAGGTCAGCTATGAAATGTTAAGTCAGCATAATCTCTCAAAAGTTCCATCTAGTGATAGTGCTTGTTCCTTACTGTTAGCTTGATTGGGTATCCATGCACCATCCTCCCATGCTGGTCGTGGTCTCTGAAAATCCCAGTCAATTCGCATAGAGGGGATAATCTCATGGTTTACGAAATGCCTCCAGTCAGTTCCTGTATATTCCGTGGCTCCTTGGAGCTGGCCGTCTTGACTTTTGTATGACAGCTTTAACCAGTACTGAAATCCATTTTCGGTGTCGTGACAATTTTGCTGCAACATCCCGGCTTTAATATGACGCAGATTGAGCGGTATGCTCTGCATGTTTTTGAACAACTTTCCCCAGATATTGATCTTGTTGTCTAGGATCTGATTACTTTGACTTCTGTCTTCGGGGACTATGACAATTCGCCATAGTTCCAAGTGTGTCAGGGTGGGTGCGAACACGGCAAGGATACCCAAAAGTTCACTTTGTGTTATGCTCAACATGCCCAGACTGAGGTTTGTCAATCGCGGGAAGCGTCGTGTTGGGGGCGATAGTGGCAAAGTCGGGGTCCCTGGCAAAGAACCGTTGGTTGATGTAACTTGGGTGGAGCTTGGCTCTTCCGCTATCGTCGTCCCCGCGAGCCAATGGAAGAGTTTCTTGAGGTTGGCACGACGAATTATGTCAACGTCATTCCTTTTGTCGTTGATTCGCAAGTCTTCCAGATTTGTGCAATGGGAGAGGAACTTATAGAGACACACATTGTCGAATTCTGCAGTAGGCATGCTTGTAGCAGTCGATATCCATGTGATTTCCGTGCATAAATAAAGCCTTTTCAGATTTTGAAGAAGAGGCACGACATAGCTTTCGGTGCTTGGCGGGATATGAAAAGCAAAATCTGCTAAGCGATATCCTCTTCTCTCCCAGACCTCAATGGCTTGGGGTTTTGCACCAGCGGTGCCTAATGCATGAACAAGGACTTTAAACAACCGATCGGCGTAGTTTTCTCGGGAATTGGAATCCCAGTGTGGAGCTCCATGCAAGCTTATATTGCACTCGCCCATTATAGTCCGTGCACCGTAACTATACCATTGAGCTCCATGGCCATCTCTTGACCTCCTGGTGGAGTTGAAATCCCGGAGAGTGACCGTCTCAAGGTTCTCGAGGTTTTTGAAGGCCTCGGCAAGAAGCGGAATGACACGCCCAACATCCCAGAGGCTCATCTGCTCAGTCAGGTATTTTTGAAGCGCGCGCTGTTGCGTTTCAGAAGACGGGCTATGAGAGTATGTTGACGGTCTAATGCGATCAACACCCAAGTAGACATGTCGCAGATGCCAGCTGAAGCGGCTCTTGGATATCGCAATGAGAGCGGCGAGGCTCATCTCTGAGACCATAAACTGTCGGCGGGTGAAGAATTCATCGGTGAAGCTTTTGTGAAGAGCTTGTTCCAGAGGGCGACATGCTAGGCGGACATTGCCAAGTTCCGGGGTGGTGAGATGTTGGGTGATGCGAAGCAAAATCTCCAAAGGGATTTTGAGGACGGGCGAATTGCCCTGATCTGCTGGTGATTGGATATCCATGGCATCCATTACGGCTGACTGACTGATTGACAGTCCTGTATGGCAAATGTCGATTGCGTTGATGATGACGATGACGATGACGATGTTGTTGACTGATATGGATTGCGTACAATGTCTCTTCCCTTAACAAGATACCAATATGATCACGTCATATGAGAAGAAAAGTAATTGATCCAACTTGGTCTCTAGAGAGAGGATGAATAAAGAAGGCTACACAATTGCTGAATTAGTAGATGAAGAGAGAAGAGTAAAGAACATTGGGTGGTGGTGTTGAGAGGGTAATCAATACTTGTAAGCCATTGACCTATCTTATGGTGTTCGACCTCCAGGATAAATCTGATTTTTATGCAAGCAGGCGGCAGGCAGCAAGCAACATATACCAAAGTCAATTAATGAGGCGGGCGCATGCGAATCGCCAGTCTCGTTACGAGGGAGGCGCTAGAGGTGATCGGTCTAACTAATTAGCTCGCGGGTGAGGCTGAGGCCGAATCAGTTGGATCTCGGCTGCGGTCAGAGAGAGCTTGGACTCCGCTATAATCTATAATGTAGCTGGCGGCTGTAGGCAGCCATCCACTGAAGAGCCAGGAGCATCAATCCACTACAGTAGGCACGTGATTTCGTGTCGTTCTCGCGCTGGTGCAAATCCGGCCAAGGCGCGCTGGTGCCTGGCAGTACGTACCAGACGTGTGCTACCTTGCCTGTTCTGGCCCGCAAGGGGCGAGAGGCTCCAGCTCCAACTGTGTGTTCCAGGCCCGGCAACCGGGTAAATAGCTGGGTCTCTCCAGGACTACTAAATACCTAAGTAGTACTAGCCATGGAGCACAACTCCACTAATTTTCAGGCAGCTTTGCCTTGCGGCCGGTGCTTCCCTGCTATCAATTAGTGCTGTCGACGAATGTTGGTCAGCTTGGCCTCATCTGCGCAAGTATTAAAGAGCTCACTCTCACGCTTATCCATCTCCTTTCAACCTCAATTGATTCATCCAGCGTTGGCGAACTGTCATCTTGCATCTCTCTCCTTCACTTCCCTTGCAACCTGATCCTCATTTTCTCTGCTGAACATCAACTACAATCCGCTGATTCGCAATTGGACTTCAAAGCATTAGCCCAGAATCCTCTTCTCCATAACTACAAAACTGCAACAAAACACAACACATCGAGATTGTGAACACAATGCCTCGAAGAAAAGCTGCCCCTCCTCCTCCAGCAACCCAGCCATTGAACGGCAAAGCCCTTGCCATCAGCGGCAAACTTGACAGCTTTAACCACTCCCATGCCTCATTAGAAAAAATCATCATCCTCCTCGGCGGCATCGTCACCAAAAGCGTTACCAAGGCTACCACACATGTTGTCTGCACTGAGGATGATTATAATGCCAATTCGTCCAAAGCCACCTCTGGCAAGGCCAAGGGACTTCCCTTGGTCAGCCCAGCGTGGGTCATAGACTGTGAAGAGCAGAAGAAGGACCTTGATGCCAATGACTACTCGTGGGGCAAGCCCAAACCCAGTGACTCCCAAGGGAGTAGCAAGAAGCGTCCAATTGTGGTCGCCAAGAAAGATGAAGACGACAGCGATGATAAACCCAAGACTAAGAAGGCTAAACCCAATGGCACAAAGAGCGCCGCGGCAAAGACTAAAGCGGCCAAACCTGACGATGATGCTGATGTCCAAGAGGAAGAACCAATCAAGGAAGAACCAGTCAAGGAAGAACCAATCAAGGAAGAAAAACAGGTGGCCGAGGGACAGTTCATCAAAAAGAAAGACGTTTCCATTCCGGTCGATGAACATTTCCCCTTGGCCCACTACTCTGTTTATATTGACCCTAGTAGCGGGCTGATTTATGATGCGTCGCTTAACCAAACCAACTCATCTGCCAACAATAACAAATTCTACCGCATCCAGGTAAGTTGACTCTCTGGTACCAAACCTGTTCTTTTAACATGAAGCTCATTGCTCCATTGATGTAGGTTTTAGTTGCGGATAGGTCCAAACATCGCACAACTTGGACACGCTGGGGTCGTGTTGGAGAAGTTGGCCAAAGTGCTCTCTTGGGCAAAGGCGACCTCGCAGATGCTATCAAGAACTTTGAGAAAAAGTTCAAGGACAAATCAGGCTTGTCGTGGGACAACCGTGGTGACGATCCCAAGCCAGGGAAATATGCCTTTGTCGAGCGCAGCTATAACCCGGATTCGGAGGACGAAGATGACGATGATGAGGCTGAGGCTGAGCAGAAGAAAGGAGATGACAACAACGAACCAATCAAGCCTGTAGAGTGTACTCTGGAAGCACCTATTAAATCTCTAATGGAGCTCATCTTCAACCAGAAGTACTTCCAAGCCACCATGAGTGCCCTCAACTACGACGCCAACAAGCTCCCCCTCGGGAAGCTCAGCAAGGCCACCATTGTTCGGGGCTTCCAACAGCTCAAGGACCTCGCAGCCCTTATGGACGACCAGAGTCTAGCTCAAAGTCGGTGGAACTGCTCCGTCAACACCGCCACAGAGAGGCTTTCCAACATGTACTACTCCATCATCCCGCACGCCTTTGGCCGCAACCGGCCACCTATCATCTATGATAACGATCTCCTTAAGAAGGAGATTGAGCTGCTGGAAAGCTTGTCCGACATGAAAGATGCGGCGGACATCATGAAGATTGACCGCAAGACCGTGGATAGCATCCACCCCCTCGACAAACAATTCCAGAACCTACATCTCGAAGAAATGACTGTCCTTGACCGCTCCGGCAGCGAGTTCAAGGACCTGGCCAAGTATCTCAATGGCTCCAAGGGCGAAACCCACGGCGTCAACTACACCGTCCAAGATATTTTCCGCATCGAGCGCCAGGGTGAAACCACGCGCTTCGATGAATTCTCCCAAAACAGCAAAATCGGATCCAACAAGCGCCTTCTCTGGCACGGCTCCCGCTGTACCAATTTTGGTGGTATCCTCAGCCAGGGTTTGCGCATTGCACCGCCTGAGGCTCCTGTATCTGGTTACATGTTTGGCAAGGGTATTTATCTCGCTGACATGTCCAGCAAATCGGCCAACTACTGCTGCTCATCCATCTCTGGCGGGGAGGCTCTGCTTCTTCTCTGTGAGGCCAGGCTGGGTGACCCGATTCAGAAGCTGTATAATTCGAATTACAATGCTGGTGACGATGCTCTCAAGGCCGGCATGGAGAGTACCTGGGGCCAGGGCATGACGGCGCCGACCAAATGGATGGATGCTGGCGCGGTGCACCCGAGTCTCAAGGGTATCCAGATGGTAAGTCCGCGTTATTATTTTCTACACCGAGTCTCTACAAACTGAAGATAATTACTAATATGCAATAATCAAATAGCCTGATGTTACTGAGAAGCCCGGCCCCACAAAAACAGGCGGCGCATGGCTCCAGTACAACGAATACATCTGCTACGATGTAGCACAGGTGAAGTTACGCTACCTATTCCGCGTAAAGATGTAAAACAGAGCAATTTCCCCTTTTCTGCTTTTATGGGATCCGTCTTCTTTGGCAAACTATTTTTTTCCATTTGTCTTGGCGCTGGTAGGAAAAAATGTGCTACATATATATATGTGTGCGTAATTCTTTTACGACTTACGATCAAATACAAATCTTAACCCACAATCTCGCAGATGACCTTATGCGTCCTAGAGCAAGCACCTGCGTGAGCTCTAATGACCTGTCAAAAAAAAAAACCTTCATTCAAACACAATCTCGGTCTGCTTAGTTATGAGTCTAGCGTAGGAACAGGAAAATGCAGTGTGATTTCTACAAAGGAAGAACTGCAGCGGCCCCGTACAATATCGATGCATGTCTCCCCCACATATCGAGATTATGATAAAATAAAACTTCCTTGCTAGATTAGATTGAATTCTTACGAAATTGACGTGTCTTTCTTGCACTGCTCTAGCATGTGAGGTGTCACAGCATTCTATAATCTCAAATGACGGTGTTGTTTTGTTTGTGATTCGTGGCCTTGTCACAACAAATGGTAGAATAATATGCTCATTATGTGACTCAGTAGGGTGACTCATATAGTCACAAACACATAATAGAAAAAGACGTATCAGAGGGCGAGTTTTGACTCTGCTGAGTGTCGCTGAGATTTTTTGCTGCTCTACATCTTCACATGATGTTTGAAAATATGGGTCTCAGACAGTGTGCTCGATGCAAGCGCGCTGAGAGGTGGAAGTAATATCAATATCAGAGGAGATACAGGAGCATCTGATACGTGGACCGCCATTTTGAGGTACACTCACAGATTGGCAAATGTTCTGGCTTGATTTGGTGGCTTTTCGACAAGTGTTTGCTGTCGGTCTCCCCTAGGGTACTGCAAATAGACAACACAATTTGCAATGCATCAAATCCACTGGCTGACGACATTCCAGTCTGGAGTTTTGGCAGATGTGATAAGCCGTGACATAAATTGCCAGCTTCACCAGGCTGATAATTCATTCTCATTTAGTTCCGGATATTGGTCTACCCCCCTGGATGGTCGTGGCCCACTGCCTCCTGTTCCTTGGAGTTTGTTGCCTTTGCGGGATATGCCTAAGGCCTACGGACAGTTGGGGGACCCATTTTAGGCACATTGGGAGTATCATGTTGGAGAAGAAAAAAAACCATTGATAAATTTCCCCGCGGAACTCGTGCAATGAGTTGGATTCGGTAATAGGACGATGAGGTAACATACGTGTGATGATTCGAACCCAATGGCGGTTAAGTCAGGACTTCGGTGAGAAATTTGAAGCCTGGCCATCAGCCTCATCACCAACATTGGGCTCGCAAACTAGCCCTCTAGATATAGCTATGTTTATGCACCTACTCCAGCTTGTGCGTCTTGGGTCGGTAGTTGGAAACAGTGGATCCTCTACATCCTCGGTAACGTCACATCCCTCGTGGTCTGAAAGCTGTGACAGGAGATCCTCATTTGGTAGAATTGGTCCAGGTTCAACGCCTAAACTATATGGACTCAATTAGAGACGAAAAGCTGATAGAGGCCCAAAAAGAAAGGCGACCATCAGTACAGAGGACGGCGGCATAGAAGGGTCAAGCTAGAGCACGAAGGCTAGGAAACCCTGTTTGAGGAGCTTGAATTACCAGGTTCTCTGGGACTCAGAGAAGCGAGATCGAACAAAACAGCTACTTCAAGGAAAGAAGAACGCCGTTCATGCAGGCTCGATCGGATGAGAGCTGAGAGACCAGCTGAGGAGAGGCCAACAGAGCTTTTGGGAATGGGGTACAGCAGCAATTTGCCACGAAAGCAGGAAAAGTCATGTAAGAGACGCCTCTTCTGGAATTAGTTGCGAGCTTGGACCGAATAATGTCCCAATCCAGATCTCGTAAGGCAAGGCGATGACCACACTAGGTAGGGTGTAAGACAGCTACGGCGGGTTAGGTCAAGCCGCGACAAGTCGTCAGCTAGGATCGGCTGCATCTTAATAAGCGCACCGACCAGAGTTTCGGGAGCACTACTCCCTGTTGGGCACACCGCTTGGCTGGTTGGGAGTTCTGGGCGTAGACTGGAAAACAACCGAAGGAGACGTTGCGGAATTGAGGTGAAGGTATCGAGCCAGCTGGTGATGAAGTGTGAGAGAGTTGATAGAGGCAGATAGAGATGGTGATGGAGATGGAGATGTGAGTGAGTGGTGGCACATGATGCGCGTAGGCTCAGAGCAGGTGATTGATCATGTGACACGGTGCGCTCAAAGAAGGAAGAAGGCGGCGCAGATGAGGAAAGCTGGTGGCGACTTTGGCGACAGACTCGTCCGCGCTAGACAAGTTGCAGAAACCGCTGTAACAGATTCAATCTTGGCCCTTCAAGAGAACCTTCGATGTAGGGCAGGTGTGTTGGGGCAGGTGAGAGACCAACTACGGTTTTCCTGCTGACAGCTTACAGGGCTCTGCGAGTGCGTTATCGTCACTCACGACACACATGCACCGCGCTCACGTCCAGTCAGGCGACACAGCACATGAGGGAATTGGCATTGCCGCCAGCGAAACTGTCAGAGAGGTTGCGGACCTTGGATATGACACCTATTGGCTGGCAGCCGTTAGTTCGGCCGTTGTCGTGATCGGGGCCTTCGGGCGGCGGGGGCTTGACCGGGCGGCGCTGGAGAAGCAAATTGGGGGCGACAGAGAGGCGAACTGGGCAGAGGACGGAGGCATGGGAGCAGCATGGTGGTTGCTTGACTCGGCGCTTGATTGGGTCTGTGGTGCGTGAGCTGGCACCCCTTCTTCTGCTGCCGCATGGCGTGGACGACGCAGATTGGGCGAGAGCTGGGACGGTTTCGTGGTGGACAAGGATTGGATGGTGGATACGATTGCGTTCGAATGGGGTTGACCAGATGCCAATGCAATGCACTATGCATTGCCAACTCATCCCGTCTGTCTCTGCGACAGCTCTCGGCCACTTGGGAAGACGGCCAGACATCAGCCCAGGACAGACTCAGACGCAAGTTGCGGGCACCACCACCCTCCTCTCCTTGGACCTCCCGACCTGTTCTTTCTTTCCTGGCCCTGACTCACTGCTACGCATCGTTTGCTTGGTTCTCGTTGCTTCGTGGACGCATCGCTGGATGTCTGCAGAGGCAGAGGGGAGCCAGAAGCACCGAGAGCGCGTCGCATGGTCGGAAGGCTCGTGGAAGTATTATGAGCAAGCCCTCCTCTGCCGGGACATGCGCACACCGTCATACAATATGCCGGGGGATGTTAATAATAAGGCATGTATTTTTTTTGTTTTTGTTTTGATGTGTGGTGTGATTAGGTATACGTATTGTAGCCCGTCGTACAGAGTAGATAACAGCAGGATATATCATGGCATGTGCTGGTTTGTATCTTCTCGCATGTATCCAGAACCAGTGCTGTCTCTTTCTCTCCCTCTCTCCGTTTCTTTCTCGACCAAGCCACGCCTGTTCATCATCTGCCGAGACGTTCTGTCGTGCGTGCTGCTATTGTTGTCCATGTCCCCTGGCTAAGCTACTCTGCATTAGCTCACCACCACCTACCGCCGTCCTCGACCACGTTGACCGACCTGCCTCATCCAAGGTCAATGAGAGCGACAGAGGAGCTGCTGCTCTCCATCACCCCAGCCGCCGTCACCGTTTTGCTACACCGCGCAAAGCACCGCAGAAGACCAGCGCAGCACAGGAAGTCAGATCGCTGAACCCAGCCCCATCCGGCGCAGCCCGACAACTTGGGATAGCCCGTGCTAGCAGGCTTGACAACTGTCAATACTACTACAGCAACGCTCTCCACAAAGGAGGACTCCCAAGAGAACAGACCCAAGTCTTTGCTATCAAGAGCCCTGAACCTGCCAAGTTGGTGAGCCCTATTACATTTACATCCACATCCTGAACCCCCCCAGCCCCAGCAGGCAGAGCCCCCCTTGTCGTGGTCTTTAGTGGGACCCAACCTGGGAATAGCGCCTAGGCTGGTCCAACTACCCCACGCTACCCTGCTGTGCTGTGCTGTGCTGTGCCTTACAGCGTCCGGGTCGCTGATATACCAACTGCTAGCGGCGGTGTTGCGCTGGCCAAAGTTCTTTATCCTGCCTCGAGCTGCTTTTCTCCTCGCCCTCTCTATCCCACGCATATTTGGACCCTGACAGCTATCTTGATTAATAGCTCTGGGACTGCTGTGTCACTCCAGGCCAATTTGCCGCCTTGTTTCATTTTGACCTTGTGCTGCAAGCCACGGAGCTGGCCCTGCGCCAAAGTCCATTCTTCTCCAGTACACCACCTCCCCAAGTACCCCTCCAAAAAAAAAACCCACGAACCTCGATCACCACGACCTCTAGTCATCCTACCTCTCCCTAACCGCCTCCCTCAACGCCACTGAGACTTCAACATAAGGCCGGGCAGCGACGACTTCATCTACCATACGTTGCTTTGGATATCGACATCCGAAGAAGGAAAAAAAATCACCTCTTGACTGTTCGGTGGTAGCTTCTCTCATCGGAGCTGGTGGTTAAGCCATCTGCGAGCTGGGGCATCGACTCTGCCCGTCTCTATGGGAGCATTATGATCTCCATGCAACGCTCTCTCTCATCGCCAGTCTGCACTCGAGCAACCGCACGTACGTTGCTATATCATCACTCATGCCTTCCACGGACATTGAAACCCCCGTTCGTGTACTGATGGCTCATGCTACCGCTCCAGCCGCGTCACCCACGGTTACGCACGAATCGAGACCGTCCACTCCGACGCCGGAAACCAGCAATGGGGATGTACAGCGACCCAAACGATACGAATCGCGAAGTCCCAGTCCATCTCGCTCTTCCGACGTCCCGCAGACTTTGGCTGTGCGTCTCAGTGACGATGCCCCGCGCCGTGGACGTCACCTGCGTCATCAATCCCCAATGGCATCAAGAAAGGCAGTCGTAGCACAACCCAATATGCCCAACTCCAACTCCAACTCCAACAACATCAGCAACGGCGGTAACGGCAACAATAGCAGCAACAGCAACAGTCGCCATGGTCCAGCTTACCGTCCGCTAAGCCCGACGAGCTCATCAAACGAAACGCTCCCTCCGACCTCGAAATTTACAAAGAAACCCCTCCTAAACGATGTCTCCTTGTACACAAACTCGCACCTGGTGCGGGATAGCGACAACACCACCCTCGAGGAGCTTGCACATATTGTAAGGCTATCCAAATACCAAGAGCGTAAACGGGCAAACACTCGCATACGACTCCAAAGAAGCCTGATCACGACAGCTTTGAGTGCTCGACTGACCCGCTGTGGGGAAATGGCCCACCGGTATCTCGTCGAGAACTTCCGCAAGGACGATAAGGACGGTTTTGCAGCCCTGTACAATGCTATTCATGATGTTCGAAAGAGCTGTGACGAACTCAGGCGGTATGCTCTCTTAGAGCCTGAGCTCGAGTCCTTGTCAGCTGCTGCTTTGAATTCTTCAGAGAGCTTGGATACGCCCACTAACTCTACAGTTGGAGTGGACCAGCTAAAGTCCATCACCCCGTTTTTGCATGATATATCAGCTTCTGCAAGAGAAACATTCATTGAATTTTTGACACAGATCCGGACCAACCCAGATTATCTCGCGACACGAATTTGCTCGCTCACCAGTTCTGAACTGAATGCCTTCCTAAACTTCCACAAAGGTTTGGAACCTGTTGAATCGGTCCTCCCGTTTCCTGCACGATCTAATCGGCCACATGCAAGTGCATCTGGCCGAAGCACCTCTAATACTGACATTGAGCGACTTTTGTCATTTCAGCGCCATGATCCTTTGTCAATTCTGATCCATGCCTGTTTCGCGAATTCGGCCGGACCCGACAGCTCTGAGGACCAAAGAAGGACTGATATCTGGGCAACTGTCCTAGCCAAGCTGATTGCGGAACCCAAATCCGCAGGCGAGCATTTTTTGATTTCTGTGCTGAACATCTGGACCGCTATGCGGGATTGGTCAGGAAAATCCAACATGGAATGGTACCTAATGAAGATTCTCGAGGACGGCGCTTTCTTGCTGGACCGTGCTGAGGACCAACACGGCACCCGATTCAATCTGTCCGATTGGAACCAGTCGGATGAGGTTGCGGCCAAAGAGTTTTACGAGAAAGCAGTCAACGGTTTGTTCGAGCTAGTTGATGATGAAGACGCCACGGGAATTCCAGAAGGCCTACTGGAGCTGGGGAACGCCATCTTGAGCAAACTTGAAAATAAGTTTGCCGATAATACCTCAAAATGGCTTGTGTGGAGGTGTCTCTTCTTTGTTTTTCTCCTCGGCGTCATTATCCACCCTGAATACTATGGAATGCTTGCTGAGTATCACATCACCCCATATGCCCGGGAAAAGATCCTCAAAAAGGTTGCCATGAAAGCCCATGAATACGTTTCCAGCATGTGGAGCGGAAAGCCCTCGGCCACTTGTGTTCCTGTCAACATCCCGCCCAAGATCAAGGGCCATGTTGAGAATATCCTGGCTAGATTCCAAGGGACGCGATCCAAGGTGCCGGCCGCCAAGCTACTACCAGCAAGGTCCATCACATCCTTGAGGGAGACCGTTGAGGTTCGCCCTTATCTGGTCATCAGCCCTGCAGACTTGGTGACGCTTATCAACGCTCTCTTTCCTGAGAAGCGGCCACATTCTGCACGTTCTGGCCCAGCCTCAATTTCCGGGTTGTCGGCTATCTCACAACCCATCTCCATGAGCAACCACAGAAATAATTTTGATACAGTTTCTATCATTAGCACAAGTGCCTCCTCTATTCTGAGTGATGCTACCACGTCTCGCGATATGTTCTATGATATGCAGGCCGCAACCCCACAGCGATATTCTCCACCATCCAACGACCCAGAAGAACAGAGGCGACTGAACAAGTATGAAGATGATGGGTATCGTCTCAGACTTGCGCTTCATGAAATGCAACAAAATCTTGGCACTGAGGTTATCCGCGGTTCCTGTCATCCATGTGCCGAGCGGTGGGTAGTTCTCTTTGTCTCTCCGGATGGGAAAAGCCTATCGACGCAAATGACCTACGACCCGGACGATGAGCTGGATGATGAGGAGAACTCTTCAAGTACTGACACCGACGAGGATGAGGACCCACAAGGCCCTGAGCTCGATAAAGACTATCATCAACTCCGCAATTCGATTCTCAAACTTGTGGAAGATTATGAAATCCCCAGAAGCCTAGAGCCCGAGCGTGGACGAGCACAACTCAGCAATCGCGCCTCAGGGTTAAAAAAGTACACGTCCAGGAATAAGATTATCCAACCAGAAAAAACAATGTCAAGCCGTAACCCATACAGAAAACAGAAAAATGTGGAGACTGCCATGTCTTCCACAGATCTGCCATTGAAGGGGACTGAAGATGCTGAGGCAGTTCTCATCACTATGTTGAAGGCCGCCTCCTCCCAATCAAAGGCCCAATCAGACTTTGTCTCTGCTCATATGTATTGGAAAACACTGAATCAGCTAAATGCATTGGGATCAAGTTCCTTGCGTCAGGACGGATTCGCGGCTTTGATTAATATTTTGGCCAGGGGCCCACGGGATGCTATCCGCCGGTCTGCATCTGCGATTGAAGACTATGATGCATGGCTTGTCTGGTTGAAGCAAAGTCAGGAACGTCATGAGGGTCTGATTGATACTATGATGAAACGAGTCAATGCTATCAGGGACAAGATGTGGTACGTGACGGATGTCCGCAACTCCAAAGAATACGCCCACAGTCGCGATATTTGCCAGGCGCTCAAGAGCATGGGAATGCCACGTCGCTGGAGTTCCTTCCAGCGTTCGCGGGTGAACAATGCTCGAGGCCCTAGCTCCTCATACCTGTATCGAACTGAATCTCAAATCATGGATCTCTTAGCCGCCTCAGAGGAGCAAGGTGGTCCGAACAAGCTGAGTGATGACCAGGCCGAAATGACATCGATGTGGTTACATCAATATGGAATCGAAAACTTTTGCCAGGGAGAGGAAAGAATTCACCGTTTCTGTTGTGAGGTTGATCGGTGCATTTCTAAGCTGGTCGGAGAGACTATTCGCGAGGCGCCAGTGCTGTGGTCCAGCGAGCTTTACAAACGAGACAAATTAGTACACGATCGCTCTAAAGGTAGAGATCGTGATCACTCGTGGGTTGGTGACGACGCAGCAAGTATCATCAGCGAGCAGGACAGACGACATCCATCATCATCGTCAGGGCGATCAAGTTCATTTGCTGGAGGCTTACGAACCATGACGAACAGCAATTCAAGCCATCACTCAATAGATTCGGCGAGACATAGCCATCCCAGGGCAGGCGGTGGTTTGGCAGATATTCCAGATGGACAAGAATTTTTTGACAAGGCCTCCCCTGTCCACAACATTGATTCTGGAAGCACCTTTTGGTCGCCTTTCCACCCACCAATGTCGCCTAGTTCTGCCCCATCACGCTACTCGCCCACCACCAGTCTTACCAATGTATCAACAACCTTTTCAGGTCCTCAGCATCATACCACGATTCCATCCATCACTAGTGCCTCCTCTGGGCGACCAGGAACTGCCGCTTCATCAAATGACACTATCCAGCAGCAACGCGGAGATGATGAGAAGACAAGGTTCCTCAACGACTTAAAGCAGACATTGACTAGTCTTCTACTGTCAGACCTTGGAAATCAGGTGCTTGCACGGGGTTCAGAAACAGATGCCTGGTTCCATAAACTTGGTCAACAATGCATTGATAGGAAGGATGCGCTTGATAGGCGAGCACGTCGCAAATCAGACAAGAAATCTCAGTCAAAAGCAAGTGCGGCAAGACCTCGTGTAATCGAAAAGAAGAAGAGTTTTGGAAATCTACGAGGAGCTGGCGAAAATGTGCCAGAGAAGGTATCGGAGGGCTCAGAGAGCAGCCCCATTATTGGAACGGAGGCAACAACGCCCATATCAGAGGCTCCAGTTCCAAAGGAGAGCTCTGAATTCCCATTCAAAAAGGCGTATCAACGTCTTCTTAACATGTTTTGTGTTCACCCTAACCCTTACGCGAAGCTCAACGCTCTGAACGAATTAGAACAGCTAATTGTGGCATCTATGGTATCCACTGGTACCAAACGGGTTAGATGGAATAGGTCTGATGCGGGCTCCAGTGTTGTTGAGGATCACGGAAGCAATGCTCGTCCGACACCACTGGAGGGACTGATTGACACAGTCAAGGAACGCCGACTTCAGGCGATTCAATCTGGTATCCCCTCAACGGGATTTTCGTTCCCTTCCCGAACGTCTAACTCTGAGACGAGGTCAATTGTCTCCGGTGGAGCTTCGAATTCAGATCTGATCACAAAGGAGCTACTGAATCTGTTTCGAGACGCGTCGATTAGACCAAAGTCTCTGTTCCGTGACTTACAATTTATTGCAGCATTTGTGCCGGCCTCAGTGCTTGACAAGCCAGAGCGAGGCAAGGCGTTTTGGAATACTGGAATTGCCGCTCTGAAGCTCAAGTCCGAGGTTTGTCGGACGATGGTCGAGATGGCCGATGAGGTCATCGCCGCCCACACTCTTACACGCCAGTCAAACAATGACGGCAATGGTCCACTGGAGGTGCCACAGTCAACTACTGGTACTCCTCCACCTCCCTCCACAACATATAAACTCGATGATGTGGGTAAAATGTGGACAATAACTGCCAAAGAAGGCTATCCTACAGCACAGCGTGAGCTAGCTTTGTTTTATTTATCTAACCCTGAATTTGTGGAACGCACAACCTTACCTCTCTCTAAGCCAAGAGAAGTATTCAAGCAAGCAGTTATGGAGAAGTATGGCCGCACCAGGGGAAGTCTTGGTGGTCCTGGTGGCAGCGGCCTCGGTGGTGTAGGTGTTACTTCGCGAGGCGCTGGCCCTGGAAGCGGTGGTGTTGGAGACGGTCCGCTTTCTGGTGGAAATGAAGGTGACGTGAGGAATGATCCAGGTTTGATGTGTGTCGCTGTCCACTGGATGGAAGCGGCGGAGCAGGGTGGCGATGAGCTTGCCTCAAGCTTCTTGCGACAGAATGAATTCATGGGGTTGGGTTAACTTGAATATTTTGCATACATCAGTCAATCAGTGTTTCGCTGACGACTGTTATGGTCACTTTCTCGGGTTGTGCTCATTCTCTAGAGAGACTGGACATTCACTTTCAGTTCCTCTTGTTCTTTTCCTTTGCTATCTCACTCCTGCACTCATGACAACAGGCGACGAGCACACGATTTACGCAAGTGGCATATAATACATGCATGCCCACCCAGATACGAGTATACGTACATATGACACGACCGGCATAGAATTGGAACAGCAAGCTAGCTGGCTGGCTGCTCTAAACTTGGGATATATCCGCAACGGGAACAAACATGGAGTCCGGATTATTTTAACTTACATGATGGCAAGCTGGATTTTTACTTTCTTTCTTTCTTCTGTTTCAACTACATAGACGGGATGCCCACGTTCCTTTTTTGTTCGCTTTTTCTTTGTTTATTTCATGGTTCCCTTTGTTCCTCTCTTGTCCTCGTTTCATCATTGTGGTAACACTGAAAGTTCATGAGCAATGGCGAAGGATATACCATGAGTCAATTGTCTGGATGCGATGCATATTAGTAAGGCAGGATAGCATATTCTTAGCGCCAAAATTGAAGCATTTGATATGATTATTGACATACAATTAACTCTCGATATATTCTCTACACTATATTGTGTTGTATGGATGCAATCAATTTGTGGTTAATGGATTGAAGCCTATTTGAGCATCTTTTCTTTAATGATGGTCGCTTATTTTCAACTGTCTATTGTGATCCGAGCCAACGATGCTGCAAACTATAGGGTAGCTTCTCACTTTCCACTGGTTCGAAATAGTGGTGACATTATTTCTTGATTGCTAGGATACTATCTGTATTTGTGTAATAGCTATTGAAGTCATCTGAACTAGAAGACTAAGCTCTTTAGGTGTGTTGAGGGGACGTTAACATAAGAGGGCTTTTATGGACATGTTAACGACAGAAAGCTATTACTCTAGGTATCATGTGTGTACTGGCTAAAGACCATGTTTAATGAACACTCCCAGGTGACGACGAATATATACAATTCTATTTTGCGCCCTGCTCCCGAGAGAGTAGCCAGCCCCCATTTTGTTGTCGTTGAAAAAGCCTTTCAGGGTCGTATGCTCGGCTCACTTTCTCCAGCTGCCTGAAGTTGGTTGGGCCATAACTAGACAAGACCCTTTGCCCATCGTAGGCGTCATTCAGGAATCGATAGCCAAGGCCAGTGCCATGAGCGGCTATGGCTGTCTCAATTTTGTGCCCGACATCCTGAACAAACTTCTTTGCGATGTGATCTTGAGAGGCGTTAGACCACCGGACTGTGACATGAATCCCTGATCGCATGATTAGCACTCAGAGATGGAGAAAGAGAGGGCATTTACTAAAAGTTGTTTTGAGCACTTACAATCTTGGTCAGTCACGGTGAGACCTAGAGGAGTATTAAGACTCGCTCTCACGGCGCTTTGGTAGATTGGCTGTGAGCCCCAATCAAGCTCTATCTTCGACTTCGACGCCTCCTTTGCAACTGCGGTGAAAACCTTGTAGGTGTCACGGTACGTTGCTTGATCTATCTTGTGTGAAATAGAGACGACGTAGTGCCTGATGGATTATAATGGTGAGCAAAAGTGGCTTAATGAAGCTGTAAGGCAATTCCGAGTGTTTGGCGAATATTGAATCTTTCACTGACCTTGACGCATTAACACCAGGAGCTGGAAATTGCGGAGAGTGGTTACTCTCTGCCAAATCCGAAAGGGTTCCAATGGTCGAGTTGGTTATACTGCTCGTAGGTGTGATATTGTAGAATGGGGAGAAAACAGGGGGATGCTCTTGGGGAGCTAGATAGGTGAATCCGACAAAGGACCCAGGAGTGGATGCTTCTCCTGATAGTGAAACAACAATAGCTGCCTTGGGGTCATTTTTAGCTAGCTTGTCATATTGAATGAGCGCATCTAGTAGCTGTTGATTCTTATCTGAGGCATACAGCCGTGCTTCGAACCACAATTTGTCAATGGGAAGTGTCTTATACGTCAAGGAAGTCACAATGCCGAAGTTGGGACCACCGCCTCTCAATGCCCAGAGGAGGTCGCCATGACTCTTCTGATCCGCATGCACGATAGAGCCGTTAGCTAGGACAACTTCAGCGCCGATTAAACTGGCTGCTGTCACTCCAGCCAAGCTATTGAACCAACCAAACCCACCGCCGATCGTCTGTCCCACGATACCTGGGTCAGGGCTTCTGGCGCCGTTCACGGAGACGCCTTGGCCTTTGAGGACCTTGTATACCTCGCCCCAGAGTGAGCCAGCGCCCGCCGTCACTGTTTTCTTGTCTGGGCTAAGCGAGATAGACTTGAAATTTGCCATGTCAAGGAGGATACCGCTGTTGCCGACATCGCTGTGGTTGACATTGAAGTCGTGTCCTCCGCCACGAACAGCGAAGGTTGTCTTGGTGGATGAGATGATCTCGAGGACTTTGGATACCTCGTCTGCGGTGCTTGGCGCAACGATGCATGACGCATCTTGCCAGCAGTTGTCTGACCTGGGAAAAGAGAAAAGAAAGCATGTTAGATTTGATGTATGATGATGATGATGATGATGATGATGATGTGCCGAGAACTAGAGAAAGGAAACCCGCGTATTACCACTTGACTTCAACTCGTCCTGCATAGAGCGCGGATGCGGGATCGATGTACTCTGGAACAATACCATAGTTTGTTCTCGTAAGAAGATGACGTGTCAATTGACAGGCTTTACGAGCTCTCGAGGTAGCATCATGATGGGAGTCTGCGTTTTGAGGAGCCAGAGATGTAACCACGGGGTTGCTGTTATCGTGATGGGTTGCATTGGAAAGCTGGGCAGCAGCAAAGAGAAACACTCCAGATATAATGGGTTTCATGATGATCTCACTGCACTGGAACGCTCTACTGCAGCTTTTTCACATGGGATGAAAGCACTGCCGGATTTGAATTAATGAAATTGGGCCTGATCACTTTTATCACTATGAAGCATCAGCCTCATCTGATCAAGCTATGTCCTGATGAGGGCTTTATTGAGCAGTTTCTGTCTGATGAATTCTTATTCTTTCTTTTTTCGGTGTTCAATATTTGTGCCGAAGGATGAGGCTGAAGTTGGAATGTGTTGCATATTTTCGGCGAGAAGTGCTAAATAGAGCATTCACGGAGGAGATGCCCAAATCAGAACATCTCAGTAATATCAGCCTGGAGAGTATTCATTTAACCTTCGCTCCGAATATATATTGGTAGTGTACCCCGAGTAATATGTTGCTTGCTTTACAAGGCATGAGGGTTACGCAGGGAGGATCGTCATTAGATGTGTTGACGGTGGTGGCCGTCTCATTAGGGTACAAGACCCTTGACCTAAATACATCCAAATACTTTGATGTGCTTGTGGATGTCATGCTCAAGTAGAATGACCTCTTCTCTTATGTGATGTTCTATGCGTAATAAATCCAAGATGCTGTGTTACATGGTTCTTTGGTCCCACAGCAACCAGGCTGGAGAGGACAAACCAATCAATTGTTTGTTTGCTCAAGGTTCCCACACTAAACTTGCTATTGCCGAACCCCTAGACTAGGTGTTGGTCGTACGCTGTGAGTATATATATGAACTCGGTGTGCTTTAGTGTCACTCCTATTGGTGCTGCTGTGAGCTTTGAGTGTTGGTTGATGACACTAGGCAACGTCATTTGGGTTTTATATCCGGAGTGTAATGTGTGGTGCCACCACAGCGAACTGTTGGGTTGGTCATACACTGGCTATGATTGATGTCAAAAGATCCTAATTTCTTCGGCAATAATACAGCAAAGTATGGTGGTACATATTCGGCGATGGCTCATGCTTCGAAGTTGATGGCATTGCTGACTTACCATATCTCTGGATGAATGGATGGTTTTGCCCATTAAGTATTTGGATGAGATCCGGTTGGTCCCCGTGTCAAAGCTTAGTGGCATAGGGGCCAAGTCAAATGTGAATAATCAACCATAACGATGAACTATGTTATTAAAAATACTTACAAGAGGCACAGAATCTTGCACCAAGATGGACTGGAATGGAATTTGTGCTGCGCTCGAGACTCCATGTCGAGGCAATCAAGAAGAAACTCATCCCAGAGCTATGTAAATATGTCGATATAGCTATGGAAAAACTGTTATTTGCTTGGTAGAAGGATGTTCCCTTTCATGATGGTATGAAAATTTTGCATCAATTCAAATTCAAAAATGCTAATGAAAGGAAGAATGGACTGAAATATCTATTGAAGACGCGTTGCGAATGCTCGTGGCTCGGATGTCTGCGCGTGTTTTCATGGGCAAACTAGCATGCAGGGACCCAGAGTATCTTAAGATGTCCATCGACTTCTCAATTGATCTTTTAATGACAGCCTTCGCATTGCGAATGTTTCCTCCCTGGGCGTACTGGGTGGTCTATTGGTTCATTCCCGGCAGATTCCGCTTGAAACGTGAATTGGCATTGGCGAAGAAGTTAGTTACTCAGCTCATCCGCCAACATGACCAAGCCAAAGAAAGGAGGCAACGGGGTGAGAAGGTAGATGAGCAAGATATTCTCATGAATTGGATGCTGGACAATGGCACGCCTCAAGAATGCGCGGTAGACGAGATGACAGCCCGCCAGTGCATCTTGGCTATCGCTAGTATTCATACGACATCATCCAAAATGGCCAACGTGATATACGACCCTTGTGCCTATCCCCAATGGTATCCTGTGCTTTGAAAAGAGGTCGATGAGATTGCGGAGATCCTGGGAGCCCCTGGCAAGAATCTTGACATTCCTGCTAAGGAATGGTGCTCCAGACTAGATAAACTTGACAGCTTCATTGTGGAGAGCCAGTGATTCAATCCTTCCACGCTAAGTAAGTCTACGTCTAAGATTCTACTGGGAGTTAATGATGATATTAATTACCATATTTCATAGTGAACCCGCAAAGAATGGCGTATGAGCCCATTACACTCAAGACGGAACTCGCATCCCCACAGGCACTAGATTATCATTTGCCAACTTTGAACACCAAATAGACCCTACGACGTTCTCAGAGCCTGAACTGTTTGACCCTATGAGAAGTTATAAGAAACACCAATCGTCAGCAGACCTGGCAGATCTTCATAGGACGGGTATGACGCACCCTGACCACTTGGCATGGGGCTACGGCAACCAGGCTTGTACGGGCAGACATTTTGCTGTTGCTGAAATGAAGTTGGTCCTTTCGCGACTGCTGTATGAGTTTGAGTTCAAGTTTCCGGAAGGTAAGGGTAGGCCCCCACGTCAGTACGTCAACGAGAACGTGTCTACGGATCCTTCGGCGAGGGTGATGATGAGAAAAAGAAGGAAATAGATGGAAGACTAAAAGCATTTCCATCTTTCAGAAAGTCTTAGGAATGGTATTTACTTACCAAATACCCTACGCAGACTTGAATAACTTTAGATAGTGATAGTAAGATGAGGGTATGCCATAACAGATAGTTAGCCTTGATCTTAAGTCAGATCTCTTCACTATAACATGCATGTCTTGCCTCTCGGTGTATCACTACGCCCATATAATTCGTCTAGTTTATTAAGGAATTGTTTTATAAAATTCAGTTTAATATTAGATTGCAGTGACGGTAAGTGCCTTGTTGTCTCTCTGCTGCTTCAAAGCTTGGTTATGGAATTGGAAACAGGTCCGGACACAATCGAGATATAAGCCAGCTTTGAAGCCTTGTCTTTCGTGATAGTTGTAATGCGATAGAAAAGCTAAGAACAAAATACTTATGGATCACTATGTCTGGTGCTAAGTCTGCGGGTATTCGTGGGACGCCATGTCCTACCTGATGCCATCGTGGTATAGAAGAAAACACTCTCAAGACAAGATGACCCGCTATATATATCTTCATAATGCAATTTAATCATGTCATAATTCCTAAAGAAAAGGGACCGAATTTTTTAGATGTAACCATAATCACATGCGCCATGAAATTTGCGCGACCCTCTGTCTGTTGAGTGTAAAGAGTTTTGTGCTTTCCGATCTGCCACTTCCAAGGTAAGCCTTATTCGGCCGCTCCGTATTTCCAATAGGGCGGCTTACAGATTTCACTGATATGTCATAGCTATCATCATTAATTTTGTAGCTGGAAGTCTTCTTTGCTCTCCTCTCGCGAAACATCCGTACTAGACCTGTGAATGCCGGGGCATTCGCACAAATCATCATACAAGCTGGTTCGATCACTGTTAGGATGACACCATTTGTAATATCTCTGAGGAGAGGAATCTTGACAATACAAACGATTGAGCCTCTAGAATTTTGCTGTTATTTAAAGCTAGCTTTGTAGTAGAAGATGTTGAAAACTCACAGGGTGCCAATGAGAAAAATCAGACTCACGGCAAACTTTTTTGCTGTCTTGAGCTGCAGTGCCCATATTTCCGGCAAAGGTACGACGATGAGGCCAATATCTGACACTACGTTCAAGACAGCAAAGACAACACTCGGCCCAAAGCCCGTTCTGCACTGTACAGGGACACCCCGATTTTTGCTCACAGGAAGACAATGAAGGAAGACATAGAGGAAGCCTGCGACACTTCGAAGAACGATATAGACGCCTACAACCCAAATATCAATCTGGATGGACCGAGTTTGAGTCGTGAAGATTCGCTGCAAGAAGAATACAATTGACATCTTCCCGAAGAGCATAGTTAACTCATATGTAACTTGGATGCCGAACTCAGACTGAAATTCGCGAACTAGTCAGTCATTTCTCTCGCCTGTGATGTGGCTCTTGAAGTTGTTGTACCTTTCCGATAATGATGAAGTTTTCGGGATCCTGTCCCACAGCTATGAGATGTTTTCCGATCCCATACGCAGCCGCTATTAGGGCATGTAAGTCCTGGCCTGTGTTGCCCGCATAGTTCGAAAGGCGATTTGCTTACCAACACATGCAGTTGCATTAACTGCAAGTAAACTTAGCTGGAAGTAGTTATAATAATTAGAGGCTATCATTGCACGATTGAAAGAATTAAGTGGTGATAGACTGTCTCCTCTTACCGTTGCCACGAAGGCCAGCGCGTCGTCGATACCGAGTCCAGCCCGCGTAAGATGTCGAGCCAGTACTCGGAAGCCATAAGAAACCACTGCGATGCCAGTAAATGCGCTGCACACACCAATGATGAGAGGGGTCTTTTCTTGGTGAATACGAGACTCTTGGAAGGCTGTCTCATTGGGCGCTATAGCAGTACTCATGGTGTCTGTATAGGATTGGAATGCAAACCACCTAGTGAAGTGGCTTTACAACGAAGCGAACTGGTTACGAAAGAATTTATTTAAGAATATGTATATAAAGCTCTAAGCTGATATTTCTCATCTATCCAAAAAGATATCTGAGACATGCTCTGATGCTGGCTTTAAAGCAGCCTTCGCAGTTCATTCCATGGATGAGGCATATGCGGGGCTTTGTGTCACTGCAAATTTGCTAATGAAGATGAATATTCTATTTTCGGTCAATGATGAGACAAAACTGTTGCCTTAACTGGCAATGCTGGATCCCATACTTGTCGCTAGGGTGGTACTTCATCTGGATATGGATCATATGGATCAATCGGATCAGAATCCTCCGAGAGCCTTGTCGTTTCTCTAACGTCTTGATTTAATTTATTCGACGGACTAAGTATATGGATTTGTGTGGTGTTCGTAGGCAGAGCCGAATCCGTAGCCCTCTTCTGATACTCACTGAGTCATTACCATCAGCTATTATGATGCGACACAAATCCATCCAAAAAAAGGGGTCAAGACAAGCACGCTGGGAATTAGCGAGTGAATATGTATGAATAACAATCCAGTTGAATCAGCAACGTCCGGCATATTTTATCAAGTACAAATATACTAAAACGGTACGGCATTGGAGGCTATCAAAAGGTCGAATACGAACGTTGTCCTACATCTCCCTTCGTAGACGAAATCCTATGTCCTGTGCAGGATCCGGGAACACGCGCTCATCAACAAAATAAGGCGGAGGTCGGTCAGTCTGCCGATCCGGAAATGAGATATCCAAGTAGTGCAGAGTCCAAGCCAATAGTAATTTCATCTCAGTTGCTGCCATGAATCTTCCAGGACATGCATTGCGGCCCCAACCCCAAAAGAGATTCTCCGGACTTGTGCTGCTGGCAAGAAATGGAGTGATGCTCTTGTCTTGTTTCTCGGCATCGTTTCTCATTTTTAGCCACCTCCACGGACGGAACTCCTCCCCTCCAGGGAAGATATCTGCGTCTCTGGCAGCCCAATACGCTGGGGTAGAGATGAACGTACCCTCGGGGATTCTGATTCCATCTTCAAGGGTGACCGGTTGACGCAACACTCGATTAAAAGAAACTAAATTCACAGATCAATGGAAATTCTGGAAATATACCAGGCTCAATTCCTTACGAAGTAGATGGTGGTTAGTCCTTTGTGATTCTTTGATGAAGCTATCCAACTTCTTCATTCTCTCCAGAGCAGCAAGACACCAACCTCCTTCCTTAGCTAACGCAACATCAATCTCTTGACGAAGCGGCTCTTGATATTCTGGATAAGCTGCTAGATCAAAGAGTGCATTAACAGTGGCAGTCGCTGTAGATCTCACTGACGCAATCGCCACAAAGAGAACCTGGTTAGTCAAAAAGGGAACATTAATTTTGGCTCCCTTGTAACTATCAATTAGCCATTGTAGAATGTCCACATTCTCGTCACCAGGACACCGGCTTTCTATCATCGGAGATAGTAATCCTTGTACTTGATCAAAGGAGTTATTCAAAGTCCTGCGAGACTTAAGGAATGGGAATACCAAAGACCTGAGAAATCCTGGATATGGCTGTAGATTGCGGCATAGAAGCCCTGTGTTTACAGTAGTTTCTAGACTCCCATTGAGCCATCCTTCTTCATGACACAGTGATTTTCCTACAAGCATCCTGGCAGCAGTACGATTGACGATATGAAGAAGTTTGTTTGCCGCATTGTAATAATGAAATTCTATAGATGATCAGTATACACTTTTTTTGTATAAGGTGATGAAGAGTAACAAACTGTTGTCGTGGAAGCATTCGTTCAGCTCGTCATGAAAAATTGCTGGAAGCTCTTCAATTTGACCTTGTGTGATTTTGTCTACGCGTTATTAGCGCAGTCGAGAATCAATACCTTTTCTAAGGCCTACCAAGATTCTGAACGAGCTGTTTTCGACAGACGTCGACATGAGCTGTGCTTTTAAGTATGACATCTACACGATTATACCAGCCTAAATTCCTCTGCACAACAGCCTGTTTGCTGTCTATGTGTGAATCGGAAAGCTTTCTAAGAGCGTTGATGTACCGAGTAGACAACACAAGGCGGTCCATATCACCAGTTTGAATCCAATACATGCCATCCTTGTGCTGCTCATAACCTTGCCGCGTTAAGACTTTGCCATTCTTTACAAAGTCTGCACGAGCGCTCAGCAGACCTACCCGGCGAGGGTCTTTTCCCACCCTTGGGGCACGAAATCTCTTGACCTGTGTCAGAATGCTGGTGATGATAAATGCTGCGATCCAGATACCCAAGAGTCCCACCGCCACTGACATGAAACGATCTCTAGACAAAAGATCTATTTGAAGATGAGCCATAACCATTTCGAGGACTGATTATACCCAATGAAGGAATGGTTATGATTGAACCTGTAATTTTTTTAGACAAACGGCTTTCTTTCCAATTTGAGACCTTTTAATAAGACCGGCACAGCACCGTGATGAATGCTTCGCGTTATCATATCACATAGCACAACATTCTTGTTTGGCTTTTAAAGGTATAGATCGTCATTTGTAATCAATGCAAATATATGAGTGGCCATGTTCCGCAAACTATGGTATCACCAAAGACCATTAGTTCCAGCAAGTGCTACATGCGTCAACCACTCATATGAAAAATAGATGACCCCAAACCTGAAAACACATCCCTTATATAAACATGATGTATGGGTACTTGCGAGACTCCATGTTGGCAACTCTCTCAGAGTTGAGCGCAATGGCTTCTCCGATTTTAGGAGGGTACTAAGATGCTTGTGTGAGTGACTTACTTCCGGATAACAATTATTGGATCTTTTCTAATTACTCATTCACTACTTTTTATTCATTGCCAGCTCGATAGGATGATCCATCGAAACACCCCGAGCAATTCCCGGTGACGACACGGGGAATCTCCGCAATGAAGTATTCAGAAGGATCATATATCATCAACATGGAGGAACCCTTGAGCTACTTCATATTGTTCTATGTTAAGGTTTCTGATAGGAATCTTCATACCTATTGGTCGTAGATGGTTTAATATAAGTAGTGGTTTCTCCTAGTGGTATCAAGAGCGCATGAAGCCCTACTTTCTCAAACGAGGAATACTCACCCTGGTTGTTCATCTGCCAGTATATGTTTTTAAATAAAACCACACATCAAGTCTTCAATACGCTCTAGAGGCTAAAGTTCATCTGCCAAGTGGCCAATCCACAGCTTTTTTGGCTTATCTTGTCATAAACCCCGCATCCATGCATGCCACAGCTTTAATTGTTCTGCTCTCACCTAGGCTCGAGCATTACTTGAAGGTCATCAAGTATTTATGTCACAATTCGGCTGTGGCTGCATAGCTGCAGATGCAAGTGAATCCCTGTGAGAACCTTTGACTGAACAACCGACGACCGGTCTGCAGGAAGAAACCAATGGATTGGGCTCTAACGAGTAAATGCCTTTGTATGACAAATAGTTCGTCTCTCAGCTTGCGACGCTCTGAGAAGTCGTTATATCCTACTCCTCCTACGCAATGAGCTTTGGATACAGTCGTGCTTTCAATTTTGAAGTGAAATTGCTAGTGAATCACTTTCCTACCGTTTTCTAACAATGAATCTGCTTAATGAAACAACGAGACCTGCAAAGGCTGCTCTAATTGACCTATCCAATCTGTCAGCCTATCCTGGCTGGACAGCTTTCGCTACCTTCTTTACTATACAACTAGTTTGGTTGATCGGATCTTCTTTATTTGTGGAAGGAAATGCAGCTGTCAATGTTCCAGTCGTGGGATACAAGAACAGCGTACGAGCACGGTTGCAATTTTTTCGCAACGCCTCACAGTTGGTAAATGAAGGCTATGAAAAGGCAAGCAATCGCGATATCTTTAATCGAATTGGCGAAGAACTAACTAGTAATAGTACAAGGACAGGATCTTCAAACTCTCATCCAACGACATCTTGGTCATTCCGAATAAATATGTCGCTGAACTTAAGAATATGCCAGATGATCAGCTTAGTTCCATCCAGGCAAATATTGATGTGTGAAGCCCAAGGTTTCAACTATCTTATGCCATGCTAACAAATGTCTATAGAACTTTGAAGGACTCTATTCCACCACGTCTATTCTTCTTGAGGGAGATTTACACACCCGCACAATACAGAGACGACTAACGCCCCGACTTCGCCACCATGTGCCCGTGGTTCAAGAGGTCTTGGGGTCCCATATCCCGACTGAGCTGATGGCTACTAAGGGTATGTTTGGGTTGAATAGAGCGTGATTACACATAAAATTTGCTTATCACGGTTTTTATCTAGGCACGTACACCGACAACGAAGCATTTCATCTCATCCTGCGCCTTGTCTCATTCATCGCAGCTCGGCACTTTGTTGGCGCACCTCTCTGCGAGGATGAGGAATGGCTGTGCACTGCTCTCACCTATACGGAGAATGCTTTCAAGACAATTATCTTTTTGAGAATATTCCCAGACTTTATCAAACCCTTTGTGTCATTCTTCGTACCCTTTTCGTACAAAGTCAACAGGGCTCTAGCTAAAGCTAAAAGGATTGTCGTTCCAGTAATTGAAGAGCGTAGGCGAAGAATGAAAACTGACGTTAACTATGAGAAGCCAGAGGACTTTCTACAGTACCTGATTGACGGCGCGAATGAATTCGATGGTCAGCCCGACAAACTAGCACATAGGCTCCTAATTTTGACTCTAGCTGCTGTTCACACTACATCGATGGCTGCGACACAGACTCTATTCGATCTGTGTGAGCACCCAGAGTACATTGAGCCACTACGAGAAGAAGTATTGAATGTGTTGGATGAAGAAGGAGGCTACACAAAGCAGACACTGACCAAGTTCAAGAAGCTCGACAGCTTCATGCGAGAGTCTCAACGACTGAACCCACCTAGCCTACGTATGCTTTAGACCTCATTACCTATACCTGTGCGGATAGTACTAACATGGCTTTCTAGTTGGCTTCAAGCGAGCGGTTCGTCAAGATCTCACTTTATCTGATGGCACTCGCCTTCCCAAAGGAACGCATCTGATGATGCCCATTTACCCGATTGTTGTTGATGCCGATATCACACCTGAGCCTTACAAATTTGACGGGTTCCGGCACTTCAATAATCGCCAAGAATCCGGCCAGAGCACCAAGCACCAGTTTGCCACCACCAGTGAGAACAATCTTCATTTTGGGCACGGAAAGTATGCCTGTCCAGGACGATTCCTCGCCGGTAATTCCATTAAGATGGTTCTATCAAATCTTCTGCTACGCTACGACTTCAGGTTTCCTGGAGGATCGACTGACCGGCCACCCAACGTGCATTTGCATGAGTACGTTTTCCCCAACCCAACCGCCAAGGTGGAGTTCAAAGTGCGAGAGGAACAGTCAAAGTGGGTTGTGTGATCAATGCCATCACGACATATAGGAAGGGAAGTGTATGGACGCCTAAGGCCTTGTGTTTGCACTCTGGGGGCAAGTCAGAATATTTGAATTATACAGGGTGTGCCAAGTATTAGCAGTGATCGTCATCCCAAAAGCAAATAGGCCTTTAATTATATGTGTGAAGGAGGCGATGCATTCATCCACTTTAGAGATTCCAGCGAGTTGGATTGTCTAACGTTTTGGTACTTCCATCTTTTGAAGAAATAGACTGATAGCAGAAATTACAGTATATTTCATAAGTTTGGGTCTCTATGTCATAAATACAATACAATATAATCGAAGCCTGTTTTATGAGTCAGTCTCTTCGTGGCTTATGCACGTTGCGGAGGGATCCTGCAGCAGCTTGTAAACGTCTTGACACATACTCCCTGATCAGGTTCCGTATTACGACAGGAATCACAACATATCTATGGCTTTGGATGTCATTTCCCTTCCATCCTCAACGAGTCATTATTGGTCTGGGGGTTGAGCTTCCCCAATAGCATCCGTATCAGTCTGTTGTTGTCGCCTGCCTGCCTAGTTATGCCGACTGAGGATCTACGGTGTGGGTTTACCAATTGGGTAAGACAAGGTGCGTCTCGGGATATAAATCCGTAGACCCATATTGATAATGCTTCTCACCGACAGGCACGCGTCGCTAGGAGCTAATATCTGTTTTCGACGACCCGATCGAAGACTCGATACCTGAGTGAGTATCAAGAGGTGCCACAAAGTGTGATTGCTCCAACTTCAAATAGCCTTTCAAAGATTCTCTGCAAGTTTGACAAGTTTTCGCAACTTTCCCTATCGTACAACTTTCATTAAAAATGCCGTAGTCGTTATCACTCTACAAGGTCTTATCACCAAAAATTAGTTTTTCGTATCAGCCTCAAGATGCCAGTAAAATCTACACCATCATGACTTATCTACATGAGAGCCTATTCATAATTCCATATAATTAACCTACTAGGATCATCTCAAACAACAATTTTCCTTATCGGTTGTCCGTAAAATTGGTTCCATGTAGGTCAATGACTTCCTAATCGATGTATTTTCCGAGATATATATGATGTCGTAAAACCAATTTAACACTCAGCACTAATCCGCCAGAGTTACTCAAACTTAATATTCTTATCTTTTCGGCTCTTATCTATTAATACAGTTACATTGTTTACCGATTGTTCAATTCCCACATGCTATGTCGTCATATTTGAGCCAACTACATAATTATTTGGTCGGACTTTGCCCGTCACCATGATCATGTCACACAGACTGCTATGTAATTCCCCCGAAACACAAGTGTTACCAACAGAGAAGAATCTAATAAATTGACTGAATACGAGAAACTGTATGACATGATACATCATAGGTGTGGTATGTAGAATTTAGCATCCGACCCGCATTTGCCAAAGCACCTCCACGAACTCTTATCGACATACGTCCGGATATGCGGCATGCATATGTCTTGCATGCGAATTTTAACAAATACACTAGTAATTTTCGTCTGCATCATATATGTCACATAGTACAACGCTCCTGCACACATCATGGATGGATGGTCAACGGAGGATAGAAAACAGGGTATATGTTAAAAGGCTCAACTCAACATATATCCTAGTTTTGGAGCATCCCCGGTGTGTGTATACTTATGGATTTCATGTATTAGTCCGATACATAAGAAGTCTAATGAGTAGTATTTGTTCCTGAAATGGTAATCATATACGATGAGGCTGGCAGTTCATCTAGACATTGCATTGGCCGACTAAATTTATGTCTACCTCACGATGTACAATAGTGTACTTATGACATTCTCGAAATTAGATACTTTTTTTAGGAAAGTCGACAAAAACTGTTCCCAGGAGAATTTGTGCGTCAGTTGGTTGTTACCTTACCTTTCTCAGTTATCTTTCCCCCCCAAGATAAACAAAGGAAGTTGTGAATTGATAGTCATTGTGTTGCTCTTGGTCTCAAACACTTATAAGCGTATTGGTATTGGCCAAGAAATGGATTGGTAGAACTTTAGATTCTATTCATAAAGAATAAACAACAAATTTATATTGTCAAAGATTTCATATCTGTGTCAACCGTATATTCTCTGACATCTTTCGTCATGGCAAACACCACCGTAGCAAGTCGAGCTGGACAGATCATTAAGAAGCTGTCAGATTCATTAAGCAATGCCTATCCAGGAACGAATTCAATGACGCCGTCTGTGTATGACACTGCCTGGGTTGCGATGGTCTCCAAAAATGAAGAGCAGCCGGGAAAACAGACCATCAGGTGGCAGTTTCCCGAATGTTTCGAGTTTGTGTTGAACAGTCAATCAGGCAACGGTGGCTTTGGGCATCATTATACAGAAGTTGATGGCATTTTGAACACAATGGCCGCCATCCTCGCCTTGTGCAAGCTTCGCAATAATCCAGATATTACTGGAGTCAATTGGGCAGAATCTGACGTCTCTCAGAGAATACACAAAGGAATTCTCTACCTCGATCAAAAATTGAAAAGCTGGGATGTAAAATTAGCGGTTCATGTTGGGTTTGAGATACTAGTCCCTTCCATGCTGAGTATGCTTCAAGAGGAAGGTTTTGAATTCGATTTCTCTGGGTCTCGCGAGCTGAAAGTCATGAATCAAAGGAAGCTTGCCAAAATTCCATTAAAGATGCTCTATCTATCGACCAAGACTACCCTGCTACATTCCATGGAAGCTTTTGTTGGAAGGCTTGATTTTAACAAGGTACAACATCACATTTTCAATGGCTCTATGATGGCATCGCCGTCATCTACTGCGGCATACCTCATGAATATCGATCAGTCTCACTGGGATGATACGGCGGAAACTTATCTTCGAGCTGTTGTGAATTCTGGGAACGGAAGTGTCCCTTCAGCATTCCCCATCAGCACTTTCGAATTCACCTGGGTAAGAAGACCATTTATGGCTTTTTGGACTGCGAACTAAATGGTAATTTCTCAGGTTTTGTCAACGCTTCTCCAATCTGGCTTTACATGTGAATCGCTGGGCACAGATGATGTTTCCCAACTGGCCGATTCTCTAGAAGCTCAGCTGCTTGTCAATGGAGGAGGCACCGGTTTCGGTAAGTTGACGCATACATGCCAAATTTACATTTATCATAATTATTTGGCGATTACTCACTACTTATAGCTCCCGGAATGCTTCCTGACGCGGATGACACTGCAAAGACCCTCCTTGTTCTCAGTAAGCTTGGCCGACTTGCAGATTGTGATATCCTGGTATCAAAATTTGAGACATCGACGCACTTCAAAACATATGACTTTGAGTCTTCAGAATCATTCAGTGCTAACTGCAATGTCTTGAATGCCTTGATTCACTCCAAAAACCCAGAAAACTATTTGCCTCAAATATCCAAGGCACTCAAATTTCTTTGCAAAATGTGGCATGATGGCAAAGCTGGAGACAAGTGGGTAAGTGAACTCACAAAAGAAATATGCTAGATAAAATATGAGCCCAGCATGCTAATTAGATGTAGAATCTCGATCCACAATATAGCATAATGCTATTGTCGGAGGTTCTAGAGCACATAGTCAAGCTCTGGGACAATGGACCACTCGCCGATCTCTCGACAGACCTCATGCCAGGGCAAGTTCCCTTGGTGTCACTCCAGATGCTCGTTCGTACCCTCAGTGCTCAGTCCTCAAATGGCTCATGGAAAGATTCTCCAGAGAGCACGGCATATGCACTATTGACGCTGAAGAAGTTGGGCGGCCTTCCTTGGCTAGCACAGATTCTGAGTGATGAGATAAAGAGTAGTATCAGTGTCGCTACAAAATACCTTGAAGCAGAAGAATCGCGATGGGACGAACCGGCGTTCATTTGGATCGAGAAAATCACCTATGGCTCAAAGATCCTGTCAGAAGCCTACTGTCTAGCTGCCCTGCAAGCGCCTTCCATGAGCTCGCACAGCTGGGGGCCAAGGGTGATGAATCTCCTAAAGGCGCCTGCAGATGAGCTTGAGAAGTTCTCGAAATTCTTCAAGACACTCCCAGTCTTATCATCAGAGCCGGAATGGCGACTCCGTGCTTCTATCGTCGAAGGCTACATGCTTGCACCGCTGCTGCGGGATCGCAAACCGGACATCTTCCCCAGCGCTGAAGGCAGCAAGTATCTCGAATACATTCCGTTTTCGTGGACGACAATTAACAATGCCAATGGTTTTGCGATCTCGACGCAGGTCATTATGGAAATGATGATTGTTTCTGTGCTTAATTTCCAGGCCGACAAGTATATTGAGCAAGTGGCTGAGAATAGTCGTCTTGACGGCAACTTTGAGGCTTTGCACGCTACAATCAGCAACGTCTTTGAGCAACATGAAAAGAATCCTCAAGCAGGTCATTTTCGGATTAATGGTAAATCTGGAAACGTCAAGTTTACAAATGGAACATCCACCAACGGTGACTCCACTGCCGCTCTACCAACCGACAAGACACGGCCAGGGACCTCTGAGCAATATCATAGAAATTCGAATGGCATCAAGCGTAACTTCAATTACTATTCATCTGAGATATTTCATGCCGTAACTGACACTCTAGCGCCATTTGTCTCCTACGTGCTTACGCATCCCAAAATCTCAAACTCCCCATCAGCTCTTCGCCGACGCGTTGCTGGGGAGCTTTCAGGTTATTTGCATTCTCAAGTCGAGCAAGGTCAACTTAGCTCTCGGATTCCAAGGCCCATCTCATCTAGCAACAAGCTACATGTCTTTGTTCCTGAAGAGGGGACCTATTACGACTGGGTGCGCACCACTTCGGCAGACAGCACTAGTTGCCCATATTCGTTTGAGTTTTACAGATGCCTAATTTCACCTTCTGGCGGCGACTGTTTCTCGGGAACCATGTCCCGGTACGTGTGCCAGGATCTATGTCGCCATCTCGCGACCATGTGCCGCCAGTACAATGACTATGGATCAGTTACGCGAGATCATGAGGAGAGCAACCTGAATAGTGTCAACTTTTCAGACTTCCATCCTGATGATCAGCAGCAAGACTCCTCTCAGCTGTCTCTGAAGGCTTTGAAAGAAACATTATTGGGCATCGCTAATTACGAGCGCCAGGGTCTAAATCTGGCAATGGACAAGTTGAAACCAGAGATTTCGACAGCAGCCTGGAAGGCACTGCGGGTTTTCGTTGACGTAACCGACCTCTATGGCCAGATATATGTGGTGAGAGATATTAACAATGGAAAGAGGAAGTAGCCAATTATTCTGCTGCAGATTTTTTTATTACTTTAATTTATTTTCTCCTACAAATGGACTTTATTTTTCCTCGCTTTCAGTGATAGCATAGCCATTCTCGTAGTCCAAATGAAAACTATCACAATCTTTATGCAGTCCACTAATAATAACTCTAATTAACAAGAAAATTTCTCCGGTTTCACTGCATTTGGCACCTCTCCCAGGGGTGGAACCTTGAGGGTATCTTGAGGTACCTGATGTGGTGTGGCTTTTGTGTTTCTTTGCTACGTCCATTAGCTTTTGTCCATGTACAATGCGCTGCAATACGCTACATGTATTTATGTTTGCTCAACTCGCTGACAAATTCCAGTCACTTGAATGTGAGATGCTCATTTTGGCCACCCAGCTGCGAACCAACAGCCTTGCCAGGGATATGTCGCAATGCATAGAGGTGGGCTCTCAGAAACTTCCCAGGAAGTTGTTGGCTCGTCCGTGAGGCCAACGGATTTCATCATAACGAGGGGGGGCATATTTGAGAATCCTTCCACTGACCACCATCTGATATACATCACGTCGTCTACGTTGATTAAAAGGCATTCCCCTCATCATAGCTATTCATCCCAAGTTTAGACCCAACTTTACGGCGCACGACAGATGAAGAGAAACAGTGATTAGTTTATTATCATCATCAACAATGGCTCCCAAAATCATTTTCGGCACTGCCTCATTTGGCATGGATCTGACGGAATTCCAAGACGCCGAATCCGTCAAGAATATTCTCAAGACACTCAAGGAGCTGGGCATCAACGACCTGGACACAGCTGCGCGCTATCCACCATTGAATCCTGGGCGGTCAGAGCAACTCATTGGGTTGACAGAAAACTTGGGCGGCAGTTTTAATATTGACACAAAAGTGTACACTGACACCAAAAATGATGGAAGCGGCGATCTCACTAGTGAAGCTGTGCAGAGGTCCATCACTTTGAGTTTGGAACGCCTGCAACAGTCAGAAGGGGTGAGCAGCTACCCAAAACTAATAGCTGTCAAAATCGCTAATGCTATATTGAAAGATCCACATCCTCTATGCTCATCGGCCAGACCCTCAGACACCGCTGGAGGAGCAGATCAAAGCTCTCAATGATCAAGTGGCCAAGGGTCGCTGTAAAGCTGTGAGTTCAATGCCATCCAAACAAACTACTTTAAGAATGATGCCCTGATTAATGCATTAATGACAGTGGGGAGTCTCAAACTTTCCTCCGTCCCTTCTTGAACAGGTTCTCGATTTGTGCGACAAGAACGGTTGGCAGAAGCCAAGTGCGTATCAGGGCCAGTACAGCGTTGTTACTCGAGGCATAGAGACTGTGCTTCTCCCATTACTTCGCAAGCACGGCATCGCATACAACGCATTCCAGTAGGTAGTGCATGATGGCTTCACAAATGACCTTCCATTCAGCATCACACACTAATTTGGCGGTCGTAGCGTCCTCGAGGCTGGTTTCCTATCCGGCAAATTTGTCAACAATGAACACGAAAACACACGATTAGACGAGAAGAACCCCCTTGGCAAAATAATGCAAGGGATATATTCATCAGACGAACTGAAAGCAACCGTCAAGAAATTCGATGCTGAGACCAAAGCACTAGGCGTGACCCCAATCGAAGTGGCAGTCCGATGGGCTGCTCACCACTCGGCGCTGGGAGAGAATGATGGAATTATCCTTGGAGCAAGCAAGACAGCCCAGATTGTTGAAGTTGCCGGGCTAGTAAAGAAGGGACCATTGCCTGAGTCGCTACTGAAGACGGTGGATGATGCATGGGCAGCTTTGAAAGATTCGCGAGCAAACGTTTTGTGATTAGCTGCGGGCAATAAACAAGCCAGAGAAGGCTCTGGATTAAATGAAGCAAATGTCTCGATTGAGAGTAGCAATGTCTGAATACTAGGAGACAAGACGTCTACTCCTCAACTTGGACTTCACTATGCATTACCCGGCTATGAAGCCTACTGATCATACAATCTCTACCAACTGACACCACGTATTATGGGAATATTATTTACACGTCTTTATTTAAAATAAAATGCTAAAAAAAATGGCACCTAAAAAAGATCGTAAGAGTGATTGATGCATACATTAAGCGACTTATTAGGAAAATTCCGCCTTCGTCTCTTAGCTCTAGGGTAGGCAATTCTCACGAACAGACTAACGACTGCGAGGACCTCGACAGAGAGCTTGATTTCAGTGGGAATCCTCGGGTCTCGGTAATCTTTAGCGCATTAGTTGGGAGAATTCTCACTGATTCGTTCACGTTTTAGTGACTAGACGAATAGCTCTAGTCACCGAGTTAGTCACACAGAGGGGTTTGGGCGGAGCATACAAGCAATTTGCACTCATTGATCGGCTGAAAGTCCCGGCCACCTGCACCTATCAAAAGGAGTACCTTGTTTTGAATTCTTATTGTAGTATCAAGTTGGAACTGATCCATTGTCTCTTTCACAACCACGAATTAGTTTGCCTAGATTTGGAGCGTGTAATTCCGCGCCCTCCTTTTAGTGTGTGACTCATGGTCTAGTAGACGCAATCCCCTCGTAGATCCTGTTGTCTCATAGGTGGAGCAAGATTGAGCTTTGCCGCATCCATCTCCAGCTTTAACTGGGTGAGATGCCGTCCATCGTGAAAACATCGAGAGAGGTGTATAAAGGAGTGAGAGGAAGAAGCCTACGATAATTCTTCTCTTGACCTTCGTGGCAACTCAATCGTTCAAGAGACTCAATTGATCTACAGGGACAGTAACATCTCCTCACAACTCACTCAGCCAACTAACCAATGCCATTGGGCACTTCTGCAACTGCCTCAGCCTCTTCTACATCATCCACTATGGATCCCTCATTGCTCTACCCCGTCCCTGATGGTGTCGACGTCATCCCACACGACCAACTAGACCTCCGACCAGACGCCGACGTGGACCGCGACCTTGAAAACCCCAAGCCCGTGACTGACGAGAAGAATGTCTGGTTCTTTTGGCACCAGGGCTTCGCTCGCATGCACCCTTACACGCAACGAAACGTGCGAAACTACCATCGGAGATTTTCAAGGCTGGGGTGGGTGATTCGCGTGTTAGACCGGGAACCGGGTTCACCACTCAATGTGGCCAACTTTCTCGATATCCATGACTTAAAGACGTTTCCCAAGGCCTTTTGCGACGGAACCATTGGCGGTGACTATGCACCGCAGCATACCTCCGATCTGGTGCGGTGTCCCTTGCTATTAAAGTACGGTGGTGTCTACGCAGACGTAGGCATGCTCCAGATTGGAGACTTGGACGCCCTCTGGAATGCCACAATCGGCAACCCAGAGTCTCCGTATGAAGTCTTTTCATACAATACTGGCGGTGTCAACGAGCGTGGCCTTACAAACTATTTCCTCGCTTCCGGCCGTAACAACCCGCTCTTCGAGAGATGCCACAGGTTGTTCCTTGAGCTGTGGGCTCAGGATGGCGGCAAGAAAGATACAGAAGGCATGCACGCAAGCCCGCTGCTCAAGGGCCTCGCCTTGATGGATACGGGAGCTACCTTTACAGAGAACGGAAGGACTTATTCACGCGAAGAGGTGTCTCGGATGTTGACGGACTACATCATCCAGGGGCAGGCCATGACAATGGTCATGGGACTGGTTGACGAGGAGGATAACTGGAACGGCCCCAAATACGTCGCCCAGCACCTCTACGCCGTGGACTACATGGTTGGTTCTCAGCTCATCAACCAACTCACCAGCTGGAGCGGCCCCAAGCAGTTCGAGCTCATGTCGCTGCACCTCCCTAAAGATGGCGAGGCCGAGACGCAGGACCAAAAGCTCGCGCGCGAGATTGTCGAGAGCTGCCTGTCCAAGAGCTTCGGCTTCAAGCTCGCCACCGGCATGATCATCAGGGTCATGGGCCAGACGCTGAGCTCCCTCTGGAGAAGCCACCCGGGCAGCGATGATGTGCCAGGCACGTATGCGCACTGGTTCCGGCATGGGAACCTGTACTGGTGTCCGAAGGGTCTTCCTCCTCGGTTGGAGTTTACGGAGCTGCCAGCGTATAAGATTGGCCCGCTGCTGAGAGAAGGCGAGGTTGGTCCTGGTGCAAAGGGTTCAGCGCAGGCATTTGGCGTAACAAATTAAAATAGATGGAGGAATTGCTTGACAATTCGTAGAATGAGAAATAAACCATGATCAATTGAGTTGCAACAATATAAAGCATGTTCATGTGTGTTGAGTGGAAATCTTCCAGATCCTCCCTATGAGACTCATCCACTAGGATAAAAGCCGAGGTTGGACCCTGACTCGACGGCGGTGAGACGCCCCTTTCCGACCTAAGCCAAAAATAGGATTTTCAGGGTCCAGGTGTCAACGGAAACCACGAGAGCTTCAAAAATTTTCCCTCAGCTTTTTTTGGCCGCCTTTCGCAGACCCACGTGGGTATTCCAGATAAGCGCATATCGCACACTAATAAACCACTAGATAATAAAAATGATGGATAGATTCCTATATATCCTCACAGCCATGAAACTCATATCCACTCTTCTCCCCTTCTCTCCCCTTCTCTCCATACAGTATCATCATTATTATCTAAGAAAGACCATGTTCGCATTCACGCCTCTTCGGTGACAACGGCGATCCGATGGGATCTCTAAGTGCGCGGCACACTGTGCCCTTATCCATCAGCCTCCCAGGGTTGAGAAAAGTCCATCTCATGAGTGCGGAGCAGATTTCCAAGGCGCTGCGAGAGGTTCATGATTTCTTCTACCCTGTCACGGCGGTGCTAGATGCCAAGACCCATAGTAGTAGGAGTCGCCATGAGGATAAGGTGACGCCAGACTCTGGATACGTTTCTGAAGTGGAGGCTGAGGACTGTGATGATGATGATGATGATGGTGAAAACGACGACGACGATGATGATGATGTAGAGACTCCATCCATCGACCCCATGGAGCGCGACTTTGCTATCCGTTGGCTCACAGGCCTAGTCGGACACGCAGCCGATCTCTCCTTGGACGACGAAACCACATCCGACCACCTCATTGACGTGGCGTGCTCGCTCCTATCGCAACTTACGCGCAGCGAAGAAGGCTCACATACACAGGACCCCAATGAAGATGACGACCCTGGCATGACGCGCCGCTTCGAGTTCGCAGTCGCAGATGATTACGCTCCCGGTCCCGGAGTGAAGAGCATAACCGTTGCTCTTCACGACTCGCCTATGCAAACTGGTGAAGACCACACAGATGTCGGGCTGCAAACGTGGGGGGCATCCGTCGTCATGTCCCGTATGATCTGTGATGCTCCTGAGGACTTTGGCTTTGTCAAACCTGCATCCTCATCCTCCCGGAAGAATACTCGCATTCTCGAGCTCGGAGCTGGAACTGGTCTGCTGAGCCTCGTTCTGTCCAGCCTGCTCTCAACACCATCATCATCATCATCATCATCATCATCATCAGAGACAAAGAGCGCCGCACAACCCACCATCATCGCCACAGACTACCACCCAACTGTCCTCCACAACCTAGAAGCAAATGCCTCCTCACACATCCAAGAAAACAAAGCCACCGCCCCAATCATAGTTACCGACCTCGACTGGAGCGCTCCCAAACACGAAGCACCGCTCCACATCCCAGCCGATATCATCGTTGCTGCTGATGTGGCCTATGCGCCCGAACACGCCATCTGGCTGCGGGACTGTGCTGCTGCGTTGCTGGCTCGCGATGGGATCTTCTGGCTTATGGTGTCGGTGAGGCCGAATGGTAAATTCGCAGATATAAGTAACTCTGTGGATGTGGCGTTTGCGGAGGAGGTGAAGAGGAGGGATCATGATCATATGCGTGTTAATAATGAGGGGGAGATGGAGAATAATGAGGATGATCTGGTTTTGAAAGTTTTGAGCGTTGAATTTATAGAAAAGCGTAGAGGCGTTGGACGGGCTGATGAGGTCGGGTATAAAATGTTCAAGATTGGCTGGGGAAAAAAAAATAGACATAGAGTAAGGACATAGATTTTATAGAATAGAAGACCAATAGATATAAAGATGGGATGATAAGGAAGGACATAATTTTGGCTCTATACCGGCTTGTAAGGCAGTCTGTATATTCTTGTCAACTGTGCCTCGAGTATGGGTAGTATTTTAGTCAAGACTAATATCACAAAATGCAAAAGGGAAGACACTTATGAGGAGGCGAACATTTCTTATTTAACCTTGATCATATAAACGACAAAAGGGTTCGGTTACACTGCTTCTTGCAGTTTCCTTATTATACATGGGCCATAGCGATATTTTTTCTTCTTCTTTTTTTTCTTCTTGTCATTAGCATCATCCATAGAGTCTCATCATGCCCCCAAGGGGCTATCAACCAAAATAATAGTTCCTAGCTCCAGTTGATTCCTTAGCATTCCCTTGCGAAACGAACATCAAACTCTTTAAGAACACTCATTATGCTCGCGGCTTCAACTTCAATCGGCATCCTGCCTGGCTGCGCGACCCTCTCGTCCTCCTTAGGCGTAGCTTTGAGTTTCGGCAGCCAAGAACCAATATCATCTGCTGCCCGCTCAAAGTTGCGGTGACTAGATAGTGTCTGATATGCCTCTGCGCAACTGAGGCCAAGACTGGGCAGACTGGGCAAGGTGATCTTCTCTGGTTTCGACTTGCAGCATCCTCCAGAAGCACCTTTCCCGCCACAGCAGCCACCCCCTGAGCCACCGCCTTGCTCACGGTTGAAGTTGGCGGCCATTAAACGACAAAAGAGGCCTGATTTGGGATCAGCCTGGCATTGTGCACAGGTGCCAGGACCATTGGCCCCACAGCCCCCACGGGAAGCGCTCTCAGTTGCTTGGGGTTGTGCTTGTGGCTGTGAGCGAGGTGGTCTTCGACGAGGCAGCTTGACAGCGCCGTCAGCAGTCATTTCCATTGGCACAGGGGCACCATGAGATGGAACTGCGTCGTTTTCAGACGGAGGGGGCGTCCGGGTCTGTCTTGTGATGGGAAAGTTCTCTGTTGGGGTCATAGCAGGGGTCGCCATTGCAGTGTCGGCACAGACACAGTAAGTTCCATCCTTGCAGAATCCGCAGCCGTCCCTGAAAGATAGTGTATCCATAGAAGGAAGTTGTGATAAGATCGATGGTTGTTGCTGCTGCGTCTTCCTGGAGAACATCTCACCGATGTCTGTCTCAGTGTTGCCATTGGTGGTGGTGGTGGTTGGCCGCTGTCGTTTTTCATGGGAAGACGGCCCCGACGGCGATACGGGCCGCTTCAATTCTGTTGATCGATTTGAGGTTTTCGTAGTATCATTTAAACACTGACAAGATGTACCGAACCCGCATTTGGTGCATCCACTGACGACTGATGCTAGGACCTCTTCAGCACAAGCACAAGGCCCATTGGGCGAGCAGCTGCCACATGTGAGCGGCCCATCGGAAGCATCGTTGGGAGAGTGGGCGCCAAGAGTTTCCGAAGGAGAAATGATTTGATTAATAGAAAAGTGCCTTTCGCTATGTTGCTGTTGGGGAAGCCGCTCGTCTGAGAGGCTGTGTCCCTGCTGGTGTTGGTGTTGGCTCTGGTGCTGGCTATATGGCTGGGGCAATGTGCTCATGCTATCTGATCGGAAGGCACCCTGGGATTGTCGGCGACTGAGATTCTCTGCCTGCATCTCTGCGCGCATGCGTTCCTGGCGCTCTCGTTCCAACATGCTCTCCAGCAGCAGACATCTCGACCGGAACGACTGCACATCCAATTCCAGGTCATGTATTTTCTGATTGAGTTCCTGCTCTCGCGTATCATATATCATCTTTTGCTCGTCCAACAACTCTTCCAGCTCGCCGACTCGAGCCGCTCGTCTCTCTCGAAAAGCCCTTTGCGCCGCACGATTTTGCGCCTTTCGCTTCGTCGGCGGAGTGTCGGTGGCCGGCTTTCTACCCGGCTTGGGCCGTGGAGGAATGACCCATTCCTTGGATGTCATGGACATCTTGGGCGGCTGCTGATCTGCCGATGGATTGGGGCTGATGACAGCCGTCATGGACATTTTGTTGATGGGTGGCAGAGAAATCTGTGCGAGTGGAGGCTGCTGTTGCTTCCGCTGTGGCGGGGCGGCAGCCTGCGGCTTCGCTGCCACAGTGCTGGGTTTTGGCTCAGCGGGCAGCGGCGCTCGTTTGGGGACAGCCGGCGCCGACTCGGTAGCAGTCTCTGCTGCTGATGGTGATGTTGAATCTGTAGCCTTTGACAGTGGGCGGGCTTTGAAGTCCCGAATTCGTGATTCTTCTTTGATGGAAGGAGAAATTTCCTGGTTGCGAGGAGGAGGAGGAGGTGACGTGGGGGATTTGGCGGACATAGTGCTGAAAGTCTAGTGGCTTTAGAGCGCTAAAAAAATCGGTCCACTATTCGCTGTCCGAAGCAGCTGCACAACCCTCGGGGCTCCGAGAGGCAGAAAACTGGGCCTTGAGCTGCACGATTCTGTCGGTCTGATTGATAAAGTCTCAGGGACAGCAAGGAGGCAGGTAGTAATTAGTGAAAATCTTCGATATGCGTCGTAGGTGAGTGAGATTTGATCAGGAAAAATGGGTGAATATCGATGTGGCCGTCCTGCAGCAATCTGGGCCCCCCAGGATCAGACGGCAGCTGCCCAGCGTAAACCTTTTTCTTTTCCTTTTGGTTGTCAGCCACTGCGATTAATGCTCAGCCTCAAAGTTGAGATTCAGCGAGAATCTTGCAGCAGCGCAGTCTCGTAGAGGAATGAATCACAAAAAGATGGTCAAGAATGTGGTGAATGCGGGGGGTTGAGAAGTTTTGCAATGCAGGATTTTGCGTGTCCCGAGCATACCCGGCTGGCCCTACCCTTAATAAGAATGAGAATGAGGGAGCTGCGAATGCCATAGTCCGATTCAAGGAGCCGCGGGCGGTTGTGATTGATTGATTGATAAGATTTGATTGATAAAAAAAATTCGATCCACCGCCATGCGCTAACAAGGCTGCCCGCTTTTTCTCGCGTCCAGTCAGATTTCACTCAGGCGCTCCATAGACCACAGTGCAGGTCTCTCCCATCTGCAGGGCGCGCCACTAGAACGTATTTTGGTTCCTTGGAAGAACACCTAAATACCTGGTACGCATGCATCATGGTGTTCCGTCTGATAAAAGAAGACAAGAAGAGCTGCGAACCATCCTTCCTATTTATCGGATATTTTACGGTAATCCTAGGCCGACGAGCAACTAATCGTTGATCCAGCAGGTCGAGGGCAGGGCTTCTGGGAAAAGTCCACCAATATGCCGAGGAATCATGCTCGCCCTACCCATGGATCCGTTCCATCTCGCTGTAGCGGCATGTACCGTTCAAGAAGAAAAAAATGAAAACATTATCGGCCGTTAATTCTGACTCGGAACAGGCAGGCTCCGCATGGGCCCATCACTTGGGAGCCATAGTTAGTCTGACCGACATCGCACGACCCTTCACACAAGATCATCGAACTACACCAAACAAACAAACTATTGAGGAGTGAATTTACGTCATGCGAAGATCCAATAGTAGATCAAAGAAACGCGAATATTCTCCATCTGTGCTCTTCTACCTCTCATTCATCAATGACTTTTTTGTGGAGGGGACATGCCATGCATACGATGGGTTCATAGAGAGGAATGCATCTACAGGGGTTATTCAACAATGCGATATCTCGCGGTGGTTCGCTGCTCTGTCAACTTGGCGCCTTTAGCAGGCCGTAGGCAACACACATCCCACCAGGCACTGGGATGACATTCGTGTCAATAACCAAACACAATCCCGCCATTATCGCCTGGAAGAGCTTTGGTTTTTACTATAACATAATGCATTGAAGCTCACATTCACAATGGCAAGTCTATCCTCACCCACCGCCTTGCCTGAGCGCCCAGCGCAATCCTCATCAAACTTCCACCTCCCCTCGTCCGACTCCTCAGACAACGAAGACGACGCTCCTCTACCGTTCCCAGAAGCTCTCCCTAGGTCGGATTTTCTTGTCCCGGAATTCCAACCAGCTGCATATTTATCCGCCCTACCTTACCGTCATCAAACTCTCGAGGATTTAAGATCAGACCTCCGTGAACGGACGGCGGCAATTAGCTCCGAGCTCCTCGAGCTTGTCAATTCAAATTACACTGCGTTCTTATCGCTTGGGTCGGAACTTCGAGGGGGGGATGAAAAAGTCGAGAATGTCAAGGTCTCGTTGCTCGGCTTTCGGAGAGCTGTGGAGGACGTCAAAGAAAAAGTGGCAGTCCGAAGAAGGGAAACTGAGTCACTAACCGACGAATTGCGGGAAGTGCGGTCAGATATTGAGCAAGGGAGAAAATTACTGGAGCTATCGGAACGACTCTCTGCCCTGGAAGAAACATTGGCGCTGGACAGCCTGCCTAAAGTGGACGAAAAGTCAGAATGGAACGACGACAGCGACGACGAAGACGAGGATGATGGGGACGAGCAAATAGAGGGGTTAATTGGAAGCTCGCCGTCTAAACTACAGTCTTTAGCTCGGGAGTGTACTCATATTGGCGCGTTAACCAGCCAAATGGACGAGGATCATCCTTTTGTGGTGAAGCTGCAGGCTCGGCTGGTGAAGTGTAGAAATACACTCCTGCTGGACTTAAACACTGCCTTAACGGAAGCTCAGGCTGCTGGTCTAAAGGGGCAACATAGAGTGTTGGGTTACTTGGGTATTTATAGAATTCTTGACGCGCAAAGCGACGCGGTCAAGACCCTTCGTACAAGATAGTCTGGCACAGCCATTCAAAATCAATAAAAGATGTAATGATACCCCTAAATAATATATTTCGCATAAACTGAGCTGTTAGTGGTATTTTTTGTAAGACGTGTTTGTACAAATTACACCATTTTCATTATATATAATTTACATGATGCTTGACAATGCTGCAACGTTAATCTTGCTGTCGGTGTCGTTGAGCTTCCCATTTAAGCTCAAAGCCGGGCCATTCGTCGTGCTCAGAATGACTTCATTCACCTCTTTTGACACATCCTCCGAGATTTCGGCACACTCTGACTTGATTTTCTTCAGCAGAGCTTGAATATTGGCCTTGAGCTGATCCGGTGTGTGGCCAAGCTGGCCAACAGCCATGCGGATCACGCCTTGTCTCTCACGGTAGTCCGCAGCGCCAGCAGTGTCGCGGATTGACTTGGCCACATCGCTCACAATCGTCTTCATCCTCTTGCTGGGCATGAGACCCTTGGGACCCAAAATCCGCCCCAAACCAGCCCTATTCAATGCCTTCTCGCTGGCCTCGTGGCAGATTAAGCGGTCGAAATCGATTTTTTCTTGTCGAATAGCTTCGAAAAGAGTCTCTTCCCCTACGGCAACCGCACCAGCTGCCGTGGCTGCAGTTGCAATCTCGCTGCCCTCTGGGCAGATGACAGCAATTTGCCAATCGCTTTGGACGGGGTTCGGAAGTCGAATGCTGCTTTTTATGACGGGGCCGTTTCGGGCAGTTTTGAGGTTGATGTGGACTTCGTATTTGATCGAGGCTGGAGGCTGGCCAACCTCAACGGCGCGTAGGACTCTGCAATGAATTAGCGATTGCAAACGAGTCGATTTACAGAGCAGAGCCTATCCCTACCGCATGGCATCACATAGTGAGTACTGCGGGAACTCTCTTTTCTCTAAGTTATATCGTTTGAAGTCTTTCGGAAGCGGTTTTTTTTTTGCGGTCTTCTTGATGCGGATCACAGATGCTTCTCGAGACTGGATCAGGGCAGGTGCTAGAAATTTTGGTATTGAAGGAACCGCTGGTCTTAATAATGGTTGCGATAATGTTAGCCTGGCCATAGAGGCCAAGCACCGATCGATTGGCGCCATGTCAGTTTTGTGCCCGGCGCTCACGTCGAAGTTGTGATCTCAATTGCGCTGCGAGCTCGAAACCTAGTTGATTTCTGCTGCCTCGGAAGTTAGGCAAAAATAATGTTTTGCTTCTTTATCGATAAGAAAATGTGTGTGCTGCCAGACAGTGTCAGCGCCCCATTGCCTGATGCCCCTCCATCTATTCCCCCACCAAGCCGAAAATCATTCCTTGACTCACGAGGGACAGGCCTTGCACAAGTTGTTCTCAATCATCATTATATCGTGGCAATCGAAAATGAAGCACGAAGAGCTCGAGGCCATTTCTGGCAAATTGTCCGGGGATTTCAGGACAATTGAGCCTTTCCTGAGAGACTTGGAAAAGCATCTTACCCTACGATCGTACCTCGAGGGTTACAAGCTTACTGACCTCGACACTAAGATCTGGCAGGCACTTCACTCCAACAAGGTCACTCTTGGCTTAATTCGCAGAAGCACCCTTCCCAACTTGAGTCGCTGGTTCATGTTTCTTGAATCCCACCGCGAGATTCAGAACTCCACAAAGGCAGATGCGGCGCCGAAGACTGCTACCAAGGGTGGCGCAAACTACAACCTTGCGCTGCAAGACACTGAGAAAGGAGTCGTAACTCGATTCCTTCCTGAGCCATCGTGAGACGTTTCATCGCATCAAAAAAGCCCATGATGCTAACTGTTTAATGTAGGGGTTACCTACATATTGGACACGCAAAGGCCGCGCTGCTCAGTGATTATTTTGGCCATGTCGCCTACAAGGGCCAGATGCGCCTCCGACTCGACGATACCAACCCTGCAAAGGAAAAGGAAGAATACCAAGACGCCATTGTCGAGGATCTTGCTCTCATGGGCGTCAAGCCCGATACCCTGACCTACACCTCCGACTACTTCGACTACCTTTACGAGATGTGCAAAAAGCTGATTTCCATGGGCAAGGCATATGCCGATGATACCGACCAGGAAACCATGCGTAGCCAGAGAATGGACGGCATTCCATCCAAACACCGCGATATGTCTGTGGAGGAGACACTACGTATTTTTGAGGAGATGAAGCAAGGCTCAAAGGAGGGCCTAGCATATTGCATCCGAGCGAGACTTTCCTATGACAACCCCAACAAGGCCATGCGAGACCCTGTGATTTATCGATGCAACATTGAAAACATACATCATCGTACGGGGAACAAGTGGAAGATGTATCCTATGTACGACTTCGCCTGCCCTGTTGTGGATTCCCATGAAGGTGTCACCCACGCCCTGAGATCCACCGAGTATACCGACCGAAACCCCCAGTATCAGTGGTTCTTGGATACCCTGGGACTTCGCCAAGTCCATATGTGGGACTTTGCCCGGATGAACTTTATCAAGACGTTTTTATCAAAGCGCAAATTAGCCAAGCTAGTTGATGCAGGGAATGTTTGGGGATGGGATGACCCAAGAATGCCTACAATCCGTGGTGTGCGAAGACGGGGCATGACTGTTGAGGCTCTAAGAGACTTTATTATTCGCCAAGGACCCAGCCGAAATGTGGTCAACATGGATTGGACAACATTCTGGGCCCATAACAAGAAGGAGATTGATCCTGTTGTTGCCCGTCACACTGCACTTTTGAAGAGAGACCTAGTCAAGGTTTCTATTAGTGGATTTGAGGCGCCAGCAGGTGTTGTTGTTGAGGATCGACCAAAGCACCCCAAGAATCCAAGTGTTGGTACGAAGAAGGTGGTGTTTTCTCCTCAACTGTACATTGACCAAGCCGATGCCAAGAGTTTTAAAGAGAACGAGGAAATTACACTCATGGGCTGGGGTAACGCTTTTGTTCGCGAGATTGCGTCCGATGAACCCATTTCCAGCTTAAAACTTGAGCTAAACCTCAAGGGTGACTTCAAGTCCACGGACAAGAAGATCACTTGGTTATCTGCCAAGGGCTTCGAGCTGGTGCCTGCTGAGCTGTGGGACTTTGACTATCTGATCACTAAAGACAAGCTTGAAGAGGATGATAACCTGGAGGATGTCTTGAATCCTACCACATCAAGCGTGGAGGATGCGGTGTGTGATGGCGGTGTTGGAGAACTCAAGAAGGATGATATTATCCAGATCGAGCGAAGAGGTTTCTTTAGGGTAGACAAGGGTCTCAAGGACTGGGCGCCGGGCGAGGCGGGATTGAAGGGACCGAGGGTGGTTCTATTTAACATTCCTACGGGAAAGACGGGTGCAAAATAATGGAGGAAAAAGTCTTGGGTTCGCAAATAGCTGGAAGGATATAAGAAGAGACATATGTTTCAAAAATCCTAGCGAATGAATGACATTGACGTTGACGTTGGCGCTACTAATAAGGCAGCGAAATTATGTTGGTTGCATAGACGCCTGCCTGTAGTCCTCTTGAAACTGTTCAAAAAGGCAAACGCTAGCCGCTCACCAAGACTATTTACTGTAACCCACCTAACACTGTTTCTCTCAACAGACATTGTCAATACCATCCCCTGGCCTTTTATAATCAGGAGATTTTCATAAGCCTAGCAATCTCAATGGCCCTTGAACTGTATATCCCACCGTGCATTAGATCTCCCGCTCACAAGTTTCATCCCCCACCACCTGACCGACCGCTGAGAATCCAGATTGAGGGCCCACTTACGGCTGTCGAAAAGCTACTGCCAGGGATGCCATGGGAACTTAAGGCTTACCAACGGCCGAATTTTCAGCCATGTGCCGCAGAGCTTGCAAAGTTAATATACCGGAAATTATATGGGCGAGATTGTCGCCCTGAAGTGGTTGGTGATATGATTATATGAGATGAGCACTTGCACTGGGTGGCGGAGGCTAGGCCTCTTAAGTAAGTGGCTGTTGAAAAATATGCTCCCTTAATTTGTGTGCAATAATTTACTTATGGCTTACGATCGTCGTAGCGTAATTGACTACTATGGTGTCACGTTTGACCACCTTGTTCCGCTGGATGACCCTGATCCTGAGGTGCTACAGATTAACCTCATAGATGTTGAGGTAGAAGATGGGAGCACGGCCGTGCCGTTCCCAGTGGATCCTGCAGATTTAATAGGAAAGAAGGTTTTGGCAGTGCCAAGGTGTTGTCAGCATAGGAAAGGGACAACGGACCGGTGGCGGGTGAATTTCTCAGTGGCTAATAGAGGGAGAAGTGGATTGGAGATAGAAAAGGAGTGATACTGTTAATTACTTTGATGTACTCAGTAGTATGGAGATGGGGACTCATAAATTGGTTAGAGTATTCCGTGGGAATGAGATGATGAATGTAGGAGTGAATGGAATTACAGTTAACTCTTTTAAGACATAATAAAGTGAATAGCATTTTTAGGCTCAAAATATATTACATTATCGTTACTGAGTATGTACACATTCTCTCTATCTATATACATGACGTTCGTACTTCACCAATAAATGTCCCCTATGATACATGCAGCTATTAGCTGTTTAAGGCAAGCAGGTCAACATATCCTTCAGTTTGCTCAAAACAACCGCCTGGTTATCAGCACTGGCCGTTGTCTTGTCATTGGCGTCGCCAACACTAACTGAGATGAAGCAGTCCCCGTGTTGAATGACAGACAACTCAGTAGGCAGACGTGTGCTGCCGCAGAAGCTCACGTCCGGAGACGACACGAGACCCGGGTTGATGCGGCTGAGCGTCCACTTGAAGTTCTCGGCCTTGGTGCAGTTGCCCTGGACTTTGGGGAAGTTGACGTTGAGGAACACGTCCGGCGGGAGTAAGGGCGCGCCTGAGGCGAGGATCTTGCTGGTGAGGTTGGTGGCGAGCTCGGCGTAGAGGGAGCTTCGTAGAGGCACGGGGTTCGTGTCGAAGGCGAGGTTGCCGGACGAGGCGCCGGAGAAGGCAATGGCCGGGATGCCTTTGTTGTGGGAGGCGAAGACGGCGGAGCCGACAGTGCCGGAGAAGGGGACTTGGAGGAAGAGGTTGCTGCCGACGTTGGGGCCGGTGACGGCTAGGTCTGCGGTGTTGTTGCCCCAGATTTGAGGGCCAACCGTCTCGATGCCGAACTTCATGGCCGTGACGGGGAATGAGTTGACCCAGTTAAGCCGGGGGTTGGTGGCATTGTTTCCAGTAGGACCGCTATTAGCTGGGCAGGAGTTGAACTCGCAAGGCTCAGTTCGCGGGGTTGGGGGTTCATCTTTGGAACCTGTCATTGCGGCATTAGAATCTTCGCGTTGTTTTCTCGCGACTATCGTCTTGGAGAATGAGGAAAAACTCACCTGCGCCTGATTTGTTCTCTGCCGGGCCAGAAAGAATGACATCGTGGCCAGCAGCGTTCAGCGCGTCATTGAAGGATCGGATGTACAGTTCAGCCCAGCCATCGTCATTAGCCTGGACAATGCGAGCAGCCTGCGCGGCCAGCGCGGGGAGGATGATGGCAAGGGAAGCTGAAGCCTTCATGTTTTGTTTATTGGGCAGCTAATGTTTGTTGTTGGAAATTAATGATGAGTTGAGGTGAAAATGAGGAATGGAAGAGAATTTAATACCGAATGATGAGTGAGGTAGGGGGTTGGACTTGTCAAGGATATTTATCCTGAATAGGAAGTTATAGGAAGTAAGCCATCACGAGAGTCTACAGCTCTCTCTCAAGGGTTGGGGTTCCATTCCTTAGTGATTGAAGCTAAAAAAGATGAGAACCGCCAGGAACTGTCAGTCGGTTCAGACTATGCTAACTGCAGATCGTGAAACAGCATCTCATACATAAGGAGCTCTTGTCCTGTCTCTCTTCTCAAGTGTCAGAGCTTCCAAAGGCATTCGGCAAGTTAGGTTTTCAACCGCTTTCATCAGGGACTTGATCCGGCTGCGTTAAGTTAGACAGGGGTTTCACATTGTCTGAATAAGCTGACTCCGGTTTTCAGGGTCCATTGAATGCAATGCCATTTAGCGTGTTCTGGCGGAGTGATGCGACATCCGTGTTAATGCCATTAACCGCTAATTCAGCACCATCCTGCATGCACCAACAGTTTAAGACCGCCACGACCTAGCAAAGACTAGCTCTAAGAGGGCATTTCTCTGTGAGTTATTTTGAATCATTTCTTTAACGAAAAGAACAAGTATTCTATGGCTAAATTATTAAAGAAAAGAAGATGATATTGTGTCTAGGAACATTCTCGCGAATTGGCGCACCTGCAAGTGCAAACGGTGGCCGGGTTTGGATAGACCCTATTATGGAAATATAGGGCCGAATCCTGATGGCCTTTTTGGCTCTCGTTCCGGGCCAAGCCGTTGGGCCTCCACAAGCTTGGCATCTCCTGGAAGAAGGAGCATCGCCCCGGAACTCGCCAGAATTCACCAGCCGGATATGATTAAAGTTGAATCGTTGGATTAGTGGCTATTCAATGCACAATATTCGATACTGTGTCGTTCTGAAACTTGAATCGGACGGTATTGTTTCTCCAGTTGGCAGAGGGGGCTTCCAACTACGCTTTGCCAAGGTCTGTACGAGTGACGACGCACGACCGACAGAGTTGCGTATTCAATACGGCAGTGAATGTGAAGATGAAAATGTGATTCAGTCTTTAGAGGACGCACATTTTTAGTAGATGGTATAATCTTCCTCGTTGTGTACTGATTCAGCACTATTGCAACGATGAGACACTCCCGCACCTGTTGGGTAGTCCGAGCACCACTTATATCTCTTCCTTCTGTATCACACGAACGCCCTGTAAGATGCGTTATTATTGTGTAAACGGCATCGGAGAATATTTTAAAAAAAACTGCCGGGGAATGGCAATCATTAAGAATCAAACCTTAAACTACCCCTGCAGTAGCAGCTGAATCAATGAGGCTATATGATACAAACAGTCTCCTTCTCGACTCCTTTCTCCCCCTGCCCACCAGATACCCCACTAGTCCCTTTATAGCCAAAATAATTCATCGCCTCTAATGCAAGAAAACCAAGACCAATGCGTTGGTACATTTTGTTCCCATTTTCGATCTTGCTCTCCCGTAGAACCAAGATGGTACCACGATAATCCCCTTGATAGCGCTGCACATGGAGCAATATGCAAGTGACTACTAACGGTCTGTCTTCAGGCCCTCTAGGAGTTATATTTGAAGCGAACATATCTTTGGTCAAATGCCATGGTCGATCTAATGCCACCTCTGCCAATGGCTGATTCGTTTGACTGTCCAAAAGCAGAGCTGGAAACCGAGGATGGGTCTTCTTGTCAATACCAGAAAACCCAGTGTTTGACTCTCCGAACGCCTGCTTTATCCGTTGGGCCGCATAATCATCCGTATACTTGAGCAGGGCTTTTCGCATAGCAGCTCGGACGGTTAAAGTCGTTGAGCTACCTAACGCACCGCCATCTGGGGACCTAGACGGATTGGAAACAACATCTATAACCTCGGCGCCCCACTCCGGCTCATTCATATACACAAACCCATGTCTCCATGAGCGGAATTTAATTCGCACTTTTCCGACAGAGGCCCAGGACCATGAAGATCCGAAAACATCCTTATTGACTGCCCGTTCGTCGTTGAGATCAACGTACCATGCTAGTCCGTGCTGGAGATCCTCCTTCCATAGTCCTGAGACATATGTTGCCCTCGTTGCAGATTGAAAGAGCGTTGCTAATCCAGCTACGGCGTTCAAGATGTCCGATACATATAATAGCTCCTTGAGACTATACTCTTCCAGAACAGCATACCACGTGTCATAGCAGCTTTGGCGTCCGAAGGGACCTCTCGCCTTTGGTATAGCAACAGCAGAGTAGAGCATTCTTCTCAAAGACTCATTATTATAAAGGGCACCATCTGTCCGACTCGGAGGTCTAAGAGTAAGGACGGGCCTTGTCTCCTTTGCTTCCCCCTGGGTACAGATCCATGAGGCCTGTTGGCCAAATACTAAGCAGCGAGATGAAAGTACTCGCTCTTGTAGGATCCAGCCCCTGCTTTCAAGGTAGTCTGGTCCATGGCACGTTGTAGCCAGAGTTATCTCGCCTTTTATGGGAGCCTCATTACTCGAAGCACTTGTAGAAATATAAATGTTCACCTTGCAGGGACGATAAAGTCGAAAATCTCGTTGAGAAAAGAAACCTGCATGGGAGTTCATAGAACTAGCTGCATAAATAGTAAAGTCTGCATACCGGTAAATGTCTCCCATGTTAGGGATTTCCCGACTCTTGTCCGCATTGTCATCTTGGATGATGCAAAAGGCATCTATCCACAAGTATTTGTACTCGAATGTTCTGGCAACATGAATAGCATCACAGAATGTACGTGGTAGCTTTTCTACGGGCAGTTGTTTCTGATACATTTTATAGTTGGACTTGGTTGTCTGGACTCGTTCACCATTGCCCCATGTATAGCTCAAGGCAACGAAGGAACCTGTCATCTTCGACGTCGTTGGTTGAAGAAACGGCTTGCCCTCTGTCTGGATATTGATAAGTCGCGTGGGTAAAGGTCGCTGTCCCGCAGCCGGGCCATTTATGCGGCAGTGTGGGTGGCTTTTGAGACACTCATTGAACCAAGTTCGGGCTAAGTGAAGGTTAGTGATTGACCCAGTTGATAAGTCACTGGGCCCATGGTTTTTAAATTCCGATACAAGCTTCTCGGCCGTTTTATCATCAATAACCTTGTTGCTTTTCTTGCGTTTTCTCGGGGGTCTTTTTGCTATGCCAGTAATTGTCGAACCACTACTCAATCTAGTCTTATTGGGAATTTGGGTGGGATTGAAAGAATCTAAATAGACCATTGCTCTATTATTAAAAGCAAACAGTATTAGAGGCAATTTACTAACCTGGAATATGCTCGATTACGTCCAATATAGCCGAACCACGCCGACTGGCAACTTTGACAGCGAGGACAGCATTAATGCCGACACTCTCCAGTTGTCGAGAGACATGCCTTGCTCGAGGCCCAATAAGCACAATGTATGCATGGAGATCCTCACAAATCTGGCTAAGGCTCTCGTTGGTATCTAGTTTTCCACTTATCAAAAGGCAGAGACGACAGCCCTCTTTAATGGCTTGCTGGAACGACTGTGGTGTTTTATGGAGAATGTAGAGCAGCTCATCGGGGTTCTGCTGCCGCAGTGGGCGGAAATGAATGCATCGGCATGAGCAACAGAGCATAGCTAAATTAGTTATAACAGTGGTGAATATTCCAGATACGGAGATACGCTATGAGATGATCCCAAGTCCCAGATACATCAATATTTAAGCTGCGTCCACCATCTCGTACAGTGTCTTGCGCGGCCTGCTCATAAATTAGTATCGCCAACTGGTAGGGGTTAATCAAAACCCAATAAAGCATTACAATACCCTAACAAGGCAACTTTCAAATTACGCCTCGTGACAAAACAGTTGGCGAGGCAGAATCATGCTGGCAAATCCTGGTTGGAGGAGTGCAGCTAGACGGGGCTGTGGCTTGCATGCCTAGCCAGGGCTACGACCAAATAGTATCGCCAGTCCACCACACTAGATTCAGCCAATGTCACCTTTGAGAGGCCGCCTCATTAGGTATGGTGTGTGGTCGAATTATCAGTGTATCTGATTATTAGAAGCACAATTTGAAGTTCGCATATGTTCGTTACTTTCGTACGACGGGTCGAAATGGAATGAATGAAGCGCGTTTTCTTTCGTAGCATCTAATCTGGATTATAATTCTGCAACAACCATCTAGTCTACGCTTAAGGCTCACCCCGCCATATCATATTGGTTCTTATCCGGTCATTGATTCGTCCTCTGATTGCTTGAAACCAAGAGCCGCTGCCTCTCGTTTGCGCTTCTGCTGGCTCAATATTTCCTGCTCATGTCATCAGCAAAATACTCTTTACACGCAAAATCAAAATAGAGCTATACTAACTTTTTCTACCGTTTCTGCAACGATGTACCTGATGATCTTCACTTGGTTGTTCTGTCCGATTCGAGTTGCTCGCGCAATCGCTTGACGCTCCACGCTGGGATTCCATTGAAGCTCAACGATGAAGATGCGGTTGGCTACAGTAATGTTCAATCTGTAATAAACTTGTTAGTAATTCTTTTTTCCCCCCTTTTATGTTGTACATTCACAAAGAATTTGTAATTGTTGATAAATCGAAGAAAGCAGCATCAATAACTCACCCGTAGGCGCCCGTCCCCGTAGTCATCAACATAATCCGCGGGCCCTGTCCGCCAGACTCGGAAAAGGCGTCGAGAATTCGTTGTCGCTTTGATGGGGCGCTTTCTCCATCAATGCGAAGAAAGTCGATGCCTTCTTTCTTCAAGTAAATTTCTATCAGGTCTAGAGTCCGAGTCCAGCATGAGAAGATAATGCTATTGTCTCATTAGTATGTCGCATGCCCAAGTTGATCATAGAAGGTGTATACCTTTTTGTAGGCTGTTCTTCTCCATTTTCATCTACTGTAGGTTCTTGAAGGCCTATCTTCACATCACGAACCAAAGCTTTCATCTTAGACGAGTATCCATCCTCTTTGAAATATTGATCCTCCACCGACTTGGGAGGACGCTCTGATCTGTTACCCTCCAAGTCTTCATCCTCTTCTGTGTTGTAGTCTGCAAAGCGTCGCTTGCGTCGTGAAGATTTATTGCCTCTTTGACACCAACCACAGCTCCTTGAATTACCAGTGTTGTTGTCAGCCTGTTCATAATCTGTCCAGCAATCTGAGCATAGTCGGTGTTCGCAATCTTTTGCAAATCGTTTGTATTTACCAGTGATAGGAAGTGGATGGCCGCATGCCGCACATACCCCTGTCTCTGGGAGGCCAGCTTCCTTTGCATATGCTTTATTTGCCTCCACGCTGTTTTCCCAGGAAAGTATCTGTTGATGCGTTCCGTGGTTGCAAAAGATACGCAGCTGCATGATTACTTGAAACATGTTGAACTTGCTTTCCTCATCTCCAAACCTCTCGCGAATGCGACGAGCCATGATCGTTTTAGTAGAATTATACTGGATTCTCTCCCGTTCACTAAGAGTGACCTCGCAGACTTGTTCGATTTGGCCAGGTAGATCAAGTATGTCTTTCCCTCTACGAAGGATGAGTGAGTCGTAAAGTAGTATAAGCCTTTTTGCCGCGACTGGTGATCTTTCTTCAAATGGCGCGACAATAAAACGGCGGAATTGAGCAAGACTATGAAATGGCTCTGCTTTAAGAAACACAAAAAGAGCGCCGATATCATCTAGTCTATTTTGAATAGGAGTTCCGGTGAGACACCATCTAGACCGGGCAACGAGGTCGCAGCAAAAACGATGATAAGTAGTCGCAGTCCGTCGAATAGTATGCGCTGTTGAGCATAGTATTAGTCACATGCAATATGAATTGAGAACAAAGCCAACATACCTTCGTCAAGAACAATACGATACCAAGAGATTTTATGGAGTGGGCTGTTGTGGTTTAAAGAAGCATCTGTCCCGAGTGTCGAGTAAGTAGTTAACACAATGTCTGCTTGAGACAGAGCCTCTAGGTCTCGAGTTCGTCCCTGGCCATGATACTTGATAACGTTTACTCCGTTTTTGAGGTGCCTTTTTTATCAAATTAGCATGCAGTACTCCACAGCCTCATAAGTATTATTATTATTCCTACTTACGTCTCAATTTCTCTCATCCAGCTAGTTATCAACACTAGTATCTTGTCAGTCATGAAGCTAGTAGTATCGCAGCAGTCTCTTACATTCAGACGGTACAACAACCAGTGTCGCATGAGAAGATTGCTCAATCTGGCTTTCTGAGATCTCGTATTCCGCGCTTTCTTGTACCCACTGATGGCCTTGCTGGAGTGTCCGAACCACCAGGGCTAGTATTGATAGTGACTTGCCCATGCCCATTTCGTCTGCCAGAATTCCGCATCCCTTCTCGTCGGGAGGTATGGAGCTTCGAGTTTTCGTGATGCGATGGACATACCTAATTTATTAGCGAATATTCTATATTTAATCATATCCATGTTCTGTACGTTTCTCTCCCCTCTACCATAGTACGCTTCCAAAGACGAAATTCTTCGGGTATCTCCCCGGATTCTCGCTGCAGCATGAATGAAAGCGCACGTCTTTGATGACTGAACAAACTCATAAGCAAAACTATTCAATCGGATTTTCTTTTATACTTTGACGTACTCAAGTAATTCTGTTTGGAGTCCCTCATCACCCGTGGTCCTTTCCAACCCTTGTGCTCTCCGTGTTGATCGCTCAATCTCAGAGACTAGTTGCTGGACATCTCTGTCGGTTGGGGGATTCGCTGTCTCAGTGGCTATGTTGGATTCTTCTTGTTGAATGGAGAATTCTAAGTCCGGAAAGTGGATAATGTGCGGGTTCTCGTATGGGAATTCGGTGAGGTGATAATCTGGCTGCTGAAGCCACAGTCGATGAGATGATAATTCATCACCTACTTCCTTTGACTTTTCAGTTGGACCATATATATTTATATCGATTGTAACCGTAGTTTTAGAGGGGTCAGTAGCCCGGTTTATGATGTTGAAAATCTCGGCAGATTGCGCAACGGCGTCAAACATCAAATCTTCTCGTTGAAGCATGGAGGAGAGCGACGTAGTCATGTCCGACCTTAGCAACCCAAAGCTCGCCCCATTTCCAAACAAAATCCTAATGCAATGGGGTTCTCTCTTTATTTCCAACCTTTGAACACGAGATTGCGACTGCGCGCTCGATTGTGTGAGTTGGTGCTTCAGCTTTGGCATGTCTCCCTCAAGCTTTACGTCGACACGATGTATCTGTTCGCCAAAATTTCAGGACCTCTGGTTCAATCTATGCTTTCTGGAACGGTTATGTCAAGTGATTATGTATTGTTTACTCACCATTCCATAGCATATCTTGCCCTCCCCGCTTAGGATCTTGTGAGGCGGGCTCCTACTACTCACGTCAAAGACTTCTGACGTGTCGGGAGTTGTCACATCATCACTTAGTGTAGACGTGCTCTCCCCTGTAGGAGTTTGTGAAGGAGATGTTTGTGATGCGGAAGTTTGTTGTGCTACCGGTACTGGTGGTTCGCCATTTACGTTTATGCCCAGGACGTCGCTCCCATAGCTATTTGTGATGCTACTACCCGCCACAGGGCCCCACGGTTCATTAAAACACCATTCATGTATGCTCTCTAGATCAGTGTAATGACTGAGGCGATTCTCATGTTAGTTCCCTTTGGTTCATTGACGAGGTAAAAGGGTAAAAATCCATAGCGCTACTTTACCTATATGTGTTGTCAAAGAGCGCGCTACTGTCATTCCCCTCCTCTTCCGAATTTAGCATGGAGCCCAGCTCCATGATGAGAGCTTGGCAAATAAAATACAACTGTTCTGGACTTATGTTGAAAAATATAAAGAGTTGTCGGAGTCGTACTTTTGAAACCCAGCGAAAGGCCTGGGTCCTTTAGCACTGTCGCCGCCGCCGTTCAAAGGTGAGGCTGCGCACTATGACTTTCTCCCCGGGTGTGCATGGCGTTTAATCTAACACAGCCCTGGCCGCCTTGTTTTATTGACGAGGCGTTTTTGGCATGTAGCTGATTACATGCCTCTTTGCCCCAGACTCTAGCTATAGGCCGCCGATCAACCAGCTTTGCCGCCACCTCTCGCGATCTAAGTGCGCCGACGTAAAAAATGGGGTTTCTCATCATCGGTAAAGACAATTCAAGACTTGCCTTGACTAACGTTCGACTTTCCCGAGCGGTATATGTCCTCTAGGAGATGTCATAGCTGGTTTCATCAGGTTACATCAGGCTCTGTAAGCCCAAGATGCTAGAACCAATCTGCCATGTACATACATATGTTCGCGAACCACCTGTGCGGGGGTCAGAGTTAATCAGGCGGATTGGCGTAAATGCCTGCAGCGACAAGCGGGCTGTGAGGCTCTGGTCACCCAATAGTCTTTTCGGAGGCGATCTAGCTGAGCAGGTGATTGTTCCAGGGGTATCTGCAGAGCGTCTTGCGCCGGTTTTCATAGTTTCCTATTTATCGTTTTCTTTCTTCCAACTGATCTTAAATCTCTACGTCTCTAGTGATGGTCGCTAGGCTGTCAATTGTAGACACTCTCACCTCCATGTTATCACAACGGACAAGCTCAGAACTGAACAAGAAGGCTCGCTACACCAAATGCTTCATGCATAAATGGATCAAAAGCAAATATTCGAAGATGCGATTAAAGATTTCGAGTCCACCCTGACCGAAAAGCAGCTTGAGCGATTGGCTCACTTCAAATACACTACTGTGAATGATGTGAAGCAGCAGATCCTCAAGATCCAAAATGATCAATCCCGGCGCAAATCAATGATCAACTTCACTCGATATTACCTTTTCATACTGGCTACGGAGCAGTTAGATGAAGTCTGTAAGGCCCTGGAAGTCGGCATCCCTGATCTCTCCGGTTATCTTTGGGGGCCCTGTAGATGGATACTGCAGGTAGGTATATCGTTTTGCAGTCTTGTAGTGGCGCAAAACTGACAAGAAATCGCATTCATAGATGATTAAAGAAGACGAGAAATTTCTAGACCCCATCTTGGGGGGGTATCTTCAACTTGGTCAAAAACTACCTCTTCTTGAACAGTACAAGGCTCAGATACGCTCGCAACCGGACTTGTGCAAATTCCTAGCATGGATGTATGATACTATCATGCGATTTCATGGGAAGGTGCTTCAATTGCTCGCGCCGATAAGTAAGTTGTGCACGGTGGTACCAGCGACACGATCGAGGGTCTTAAGACTAACAACACCTCAACAGGCTGGAAAAAGACATTCCTTGTCAACTGGGAAGACTATGGAAATAGCTTTAAGATATTACTCCAAGATACTGATAAGCAGGCCAATGCCATACAGCGAATTCTAGAGAGTCAAGTGAACCAAGAAGCCCAAAATTCCCAGCGCCGGCTCAATGATCACATCTTAAGGTATCGAGATGATCAAGAAGACAACTCCTGGAATTCACAAGCAATCCAACAACAATTGAGCACCCTCGTTACTCAGGCGTCAGATTCTCAGCGTCGACAAAATGACTACTATATGCAATACCAGGAAGATCGTGAGGACGGTGTCCGACAATTTGAAGTAACAAACGACCAATTGAATACTCTTGTTATACAGTCATCGGACTCACAGAGGCGACAAAATGATCACTATTTACAATATCAAGGTGACAGAGAAGACATTCAACATCATATTTCTCAGTATCAGTCTGACAGAGTCGAACTACTGGTAATGGCCAAGAAACAGGAAGCGCAGCGACAAGAGGATCGGCGGAACAAAGTTCTAGGCTGGCTTTCCAGCCCGGAGGATGCTGATTCACATGCTGACTATCATAAAATATTTCAAAAAACACGAGATAACTACCACGAAACCGGCAATTGGATCTTTCATCAGAGGAAGATTAGGGACTGGATGAGCATGGGCATCCCGGCATATTCAATTTTATGGGCCCATGGAAAGAAAGGCGCTGGTATGTTTCGGCTGTCTAAATACTTGTTTGCATGGCCCACTCACAGCTCAGTGTAGGGAAAACGATCCTTACTTCTCGCATTATCAGTGTTTTGAGTGAGCAGAGGGAGGATTTCAAAACAAGCTACTTTTATTGCAGGGAGGCCAGTGGGAGTCATAGAGACACTCATTCGATTGCTTGCTTGACAATCTATAAGAGCCTGCTCAGACAAATGCTGCGTCACAATCGCGATTTGCTTCCTACATTGTACCAGAAAATGGAAAATGGGACCGATAAACTAAACGATGAAGGCATGGCAAAGAGTCTTATTGAATTGTTTTTTGACACCAGCATGAGACAGTTTATTGTCATTGATGGCCTTGATGAGCTTGGTAAAGATGACAGACAGAATATAGTGAATTTTTTGAAGAATGCTGTTGGCAGAAGCAACACAGATGAGCCAGGGAAAATTCGAATTCTCCTTACAAGCAGAAATGTATCAGACATGACGCTTATTTTACAATCCGACGACAATTCCGACATATATGAATTCCCTTCTCAAAAAATTACGGAAGATATTCTACATTTTGTAGATGTGAAGCTAAACGATATCACTCGAGTATTTGAGCTCAATGACGCTGAAACCCATCGTATACGAGATCATATTCGTACGAACTGCGAAGGTACTTCAGAATTCTAGATTTATTGACTAAATATTAAGCTTGCTGATTTGATTTGAAGGTGTTTTCCTCTACGCTTTTCTTGTTATAGACAACCTCCAGCAGCAATTGAACATAGAAGATCTATTAGAAGAATTAGAGGAGAGGAGACTACCGAAAGGGTTGTCCGAAGCGTAAGTGGCTACCTGAATTCATTTCAACAAGTTCATTTCTTTCTAACAATAACACAGATACGACCGAATCATCCAAAGACTACGCACGAAAGCGTCGAGAGGGAAAATTTGGGACAAAACAAAAAGAATTTTCGGCTCACTGGCCTGCGCTAAACGACCATTAAAATTGCATGAGCTTCAAGCTATTATGTCGATGGACGTGACTGATGGGAAACTAAAGATAGACCTTAGAAACCGCCGATTACGTACTGATGTTTTAGACATTTGCGGTTCATTGATACATATTGTTGGAGGGAGCAGAATCGAGTTCATACATCAAACAGCGAAAGAGTAAGCCGCTCACTATATGATATTAGATTATTCTTAGCTAACCCCGTCCCGAAGATACATAATGGAGAATCAGACGATTGATAGGAACGGCTTAGAATGCGATCTTACCTTGCTTTGTCTATGCTATCTGTCCGATCCGGCTTTCAGCTCAACCGTCGACAACAGTGAGAGGACTGTATTTGTCCACAAAGGAACATACATATTCCAAGATTATGCAGCATCTATGTGGAACATTCATCTCAAAACTCTAATAGAGGATTGCGCGGATTTGATTGGGAATCGCACAATGCCTATATATCAGAAAGTGAACAAAGTGCTTCGCGAATTCTACAACACCTATAAAGGCGACATTGATTTAGCCGCAACCCAAGAAGAAAAGAATGACAGCATTTCTGAAGCGAAGACGAAATGTGTAGCCTTTCAAGGCCAGGAATTCTTTACGCCTTTGACAGAAATATGGGCACATGTGATCAGGCATCAGAACAAGGCCATAAAGGAACGTGTCCAAGTTAGCTTGAAAGAGTTGAAAGAGACACTTGAAAAGAACCGAGCCATGATCTTAGCCGTTACTTCGGATGTCAACCAAACACAGAGAGGGGAGCCAGGCGAGCTGTCAGACTACTATGGTTCGAAACACCATAAATGTACACGGGTGAACTGCATCTTCTTCTATGAAGGTTTTGAGGATGAAAAGTCGCTCAAAAACCATTCAAACCGGCATGAAAGACCGTTTTCATGTCCCGTTCCGGACTGCACAGTGGTGCCTTTTGGCTTCCCATTTAACAAGGACCGCGACAAGCATATCCGCACATATCACCCGGAGAGAAGCGACCAACCATACGCTTTTCCGCGCATCGTCTCACGGCAGGCCAAACACGCATGCACACTTTGCGATAAGAGTTTCACCCGCGCAGCGATTCTTAGGCACCATATGGATGGCATACATCTCGGACGACGTCCATACGCTTGCTCAGTATGTGAGAGAGAGTTTACGCGAAGCTCTGATCGAAGACGACATGAGAGAACGAGACACGTGCGGCGAGCATAGTCAGGCCTAAGTTTCTACTGGTGCTTAGTATTGAGGGGAACCCAAAGGGCCCGGAGTCTGGCTTCGATCCCAATGTCCGCCACGCCCGCTACAGGGTAGGTCATGATGGTGCAACGGGAGCGGAGTTATAGCTTCGCGCAGTAGATGTAGAATAGAATTCCGATAGTCTTTGCCGTATGGAGTGATCTTAAGACACTTCCATTGGGCCTTGATTAGAAATCCACTTTGTCCATCAGGGGCTGGTTGCTGACCGCTGACCAGTATAACGGCAGCGCGCGTCATGTCATCTTGCGATCCGATTACGACATCTCCGATCCGGAGACCCACGTGATGACAGGAGTAGACGGATAGAAGGGGAGTTCCCAGGCAAAGAGGTCCTCAACAAACATAGTATCCTTAAAAAACGATAGAATCAACCCTAGACTAACTAGACGAATACACTAAGGGCAGATGGTAATATACCCCAACATAATCAGAATGGGTGGCGGAAAGCGAATCAAGTCCGTTGCTGTGATCGGCGCTGGCGCCGCAGGTAATTAGACCAAATGCTTACTTACATTACATCCACTGTTTCCATGCTAATTCCGTATCCTAGGCGCGGTGACCACAGCTGCGCTCAAAGCAGAAGAGGCATTTGATGTTATTCGCGTTTTTGAACGACGAGAGTCTCCTGGCGGGACATGGTGAGCAATGGCTATACCAATTGCACTATATCGAGCTTCATCAGATAGCTCACAAAGTTTGCAGGATATTCGATCCAGCCGTCCAGCCTAGCCTTCCGGTTAGGCCAGGAGCTCTACCGACCGAATCTGACCCTCCTTTGAAACTACCACAGAGCCTACCAGCCGTTACTGCACCGAGTCAACAAGATAGATTCTCGGAAACACCGGTCTATAGTTCACTAACGTAGGTTGATTTAGAAAATCACACTCACTGCTCTCAATCCATTGAGTCAATTCTCTAACTTGGTTCTAGAACAAATGTTCCTGATATTGCTATGTGTTTCTCGGATTCTCGATTTGCTTATGGCCCATTTGCCCCACATCACATTCCTCGCCAATATATCGAGAATTACTTTGCAATCCATGGAACGGACTCTATTCTTGAGCTGAATACTACAGTTGAGGATGTCTCAAAGATTGGGAGCTCTTCAGAGGATGTGTTACCGCAGTGGAAAGTGACTTTGAGAAAGTATGATGCGCAACAAAAAGTTGATATCTGGTGGCAAGAAATCTTTGACGCCGTTATCCTGGCAAATGGCCATTACTCCGTTCCAATTGTAAGGATACCCTCACTTAGCAAAAAAATTCTCAAACGTGAAGGGGAATGAATTGAAAAACTAATAAATAATTTGGCAGATTCCGTCCGTGAAAGGTTTGGAAGAGTACATCAAATTGTTTCCGGGTCGGGTTGTTCACTCAAAGTCATATCGCGCCCCAGAAATTTACAAATCGAAGAAAGTGCTGGTTATAGGGAACTCTGCATCAGGAATAGACATAACAAGAGACCTTGTGAACACTGTTTCGGCTCCCGTCTATCAGTCTATAAGGTCAAAACAACGGTGGGACGGAGACGAACCGCCACCGGGAATAGAATGGAAGCCCATCATAAAGGAATTCTTACCAAATGGCAGGATTCTCTTCGACGACGACACATTTCTAGATGACATAGACACAGTGATTTACTGCACAGGATATAAGCCTTCATATCCGTTCTGGAATTCCGAAAATAACGGCAGGCCGTTATGGGACTATCAGAAAGGAAAGTTGATTAAAAATTATTGGCATACCTTCTTCCACGACTTTCCAAATCTTGGAATTATCGGCCTTCCTCGAGTCTTGACCTTCCGCAGCTTCGAGTACCAAGCCATTGCCCTTGCTCGACTTTTTGCAGGAAGAAACGCAACACCCCTTCCACCATTAGCTGAGCAAGAAGAATGGGAGAATAAGAGAGAGGAAGTTGCGAAAAGGGGCGGCACCAAGTTTCACGACATCCCATGGGAAGACGGTGAAACGCATAAATGGTTAGGTGGCCTTTTCAACATAGCAGGGCTGGGAACGTTGTCTGGGAAAGGAAGAATCCCTCCGCCACTTACCAATGACATTATCTGGGCTATCGAGAACGTCCGGAAGTATCCTGTTAGGGACGACAAGCCAAAAGCGGAAAACCAAACTACGTCGGCAAACTCTAGCGAATGGGTCATGGTTCAATTGAGAAAAAGAGATGTTCTGGGGTTCATTTGAGATTGGATGGTGCTAAGGAGGAGCTGGGAATAGATGGTGGTTATTTATGACACTGACGACGACGCTGCCTATCATGACGGCCTCAACGAGAATATTTTATTCAGTTGGATATAACTTCTTATACTTATCAAGATTCGACATTTTTTTTGGGGGGGTGTATCATTGCTTTTATACTTCTGTGGGATTGACAGGTAGCATCTTGTTTCAGTTCTGTTTTGAGTCTTCGAACAGAACATGGAAATGACTTCTCCAGGTGACTCTGAGAGAAGATGTTATGTCTTGAATGAAGCATTCGTTGAAGCACATCTTGAGATCAATTCGGCTTCCAGTGATACTGAGCTGCAGGGTGATCGCTTGGTGGGCGTGCAACTCCCTTCTTTCCGTAGAGATTCTCTCTGTAAGTGCCACCATCCACAGCATAGCCGTCCCAGAAAAGACCGCGCTCCTTTAACACGGGCAAAAGAAGCTCGATGACGTCCTCGAAAGTCTGGGGCATGAGAGCGTAGGCGAGATTGAAGCCATCTACATCAGCTTCGGCAACCCATCGCTCCAGTTCATCTGCGACCTTTTCCGGCGTGCCAATGGCCGTGGCTCCTAAGCCGCCAACTTTGATGTGATTAGCAACGGTATGCTTTGTCCATTTTGGGACTTCGGGGGTCGACTTTGACCATGCTTCCACAGCTGACCGAATGGCGTTTGACTCGACCTGACGTAGCTCCTGGTCATCATCATATTCAGCCATGTCGATGCCGGTCCAGCCTCCAAACAATGCTAGAGCACCGTCTTCTGATCCGTAACTCAGATACTCTCGATACTTTGCCTCTGCTTCTTCCTGAGTCTTGCCAATAATGGGGCAGAGCATAGCCAGGAACTTGATAGATTTCGGGTCCCTGTTGAACTCATCGCGGGCCATGGCCCGAATGTCGGCAATATTCTTGGCCACAACAGAGGGACTGTGTCCGGCAACGAAGATAGCCTCGGCATGCTTAGCTGCAAAGGATTTACCCGCTTTTGACGTTCCCGCCTGCATGATAACCGGAGTTCGCTGAGGCGATGGCTGGCAGACGTGAGGCCCTGGCACAGTGTAATACTTGCCTTCATGGTTGATCTGTCGAACGAGAGAGGGCTCCGTGTAGATTCCTTTCTGCCGATCAAGTTTTACTGCATCATCTCTCCACGATGATTGCCTGGAGAAATGTGTTAGCGGAAGTGGTATGACAAGGAACTTTTCACTCACCATAGCTTGTAAGTCACGTCAATATATTCCTCAGCGATGGCATATCGCTCATCATGAGGAGGCTGTTCCGTGTGGCCAAGGTTTCGTGCCGCTGAGTCAAGATAGCCAGTGACAATATTCCAGCCTACCCGGCCACCGGTGAGGTGGTCGACTGTGCTCAGACGACGAGCCAGATGATAGGGCTGTTCATACGTGGTAGCAAGGGTCACGCCAAAGCCAATGCTTTTCGTCGCAGCCGCCATGGCTGGAACAACCGCTAGCGGCTCATTTATGGGCCATTGAGCACCGGATATTATCGCAGGGTTTGGATTGCGTGGTCCCTTGTACACATCGTAAGGACCCTAGTGCTGGTAAGCCCACATGCACGGGTTTGCTCCATTGGGATCCCAAGGTTTGCCAACTTACCAGAACATCGGCGATGAAGATGCCATGAAAATGAGCCTTTTCCAGAAGCTGTGCTAACTCAATCCAATGGTGAATGCTGTTGAAATTAGTTGAGCGATCTTCCGGATGCTGCCACAAACCAGGAGACTGATGCCCGCTGCATGACTCAACGAATGCGTTGAGAATGAGCTTTTTCTTGGCACTTTCTTTTGCTTGATCTGAGTTTGATGCCATAATATTTGGTTTTTTTTCAGCGAAATATAGGTGAGAAAAGATGTATGATTCTGAAGTTGGATGAGCATCGAGCTTGAGGCAGAACTCGGAAGGGGGATTTAAGGCTGCCAATGAAATGATATCATTTTTCAACTGCCGCTCGGTACTACATATTACGGCTAAACTGCCTCCCTACTCTATCATAACGTACAATCCTCCGGCTATATGGGCTTCGTATGAAAGAGATAAGTTCTGCGGGTCTCTATGTGTTAACGGCCGATAGCCCGCGATTGCGCAATATCAACTCACACACGCGCAATCACTGTTAGTCCAGGCTAAATCATACCATTCGATCCAGACCATTAACAGCTCCCAGTACAAGCATGTGAATGAAAATGAAACAACGGCCGTCAGATTTTCTTCTCTCCACTTATCTCCACCTCCGGTTCCGACTTGCTGGTTCACGAATCTCAGGCTGAATTAAGGGCGTAATCTTATGTGGAATCAACAGTGAAAATCGCAAAAGACTAGATCTCGCGTCATTGGAACCAAATTTGCAACAATGTTTATCAGTCTGATCTCGGCACTGGTGGCCCGAGTTCCAGGAAGGGCAGTCGAAGATATGAAGAGATAACGATGCAGCTTTATAAAGCAAAGGCCAAGAGAATCTTAGACGAAACCGTAGCATTGTCACTTTGCCAGAACAAAACTTCTGCTTCAAAGGATGTTGCACCTACCAGTCAGCAGAGCGACGGGGGCGGATGGCAGCTCCATCGAGCCGCCGCTGTCTCAGGCAGCTGGCTATGTCGTTGTAATTGCCGTTGGCTTTCTGATTGCTTTTGTGATGATTTTCGTGACGCACATTCTCAAGAAGACGGTGGGAGAGGATAACAAGACGACCGAGATGTTCATGACGGCCAATCGCAGCGTTGGCACAGGTCTAACGGCATCGGCTGTTATCTCCTCCTGGCTCTGGAGTACGGCCCTGCTTGGAAGTACTCTTGTCGGATACAACTTTGGCGTTGCAGGCCCATTTTGGTTTGCTGCTGGGTAAGTTTTTTTGCAACGGCGTCGACCTATATTCCATATGCAAATAGTGTCTTGTCAGCATATGCTTCGACTAACACAGAGCTCTCTATAGGTGCTCGCCGATGATTGTCTTTTTCGCGCTACTCGGTATTGCTTGCAAGCTGCGTGTACCCGAAGCCCATACACTATTAGAGATTGTTCGAATTAGATATGGCATAACGGGTCATATCGTCTGGATTGCGCTGTGCCTGATCAACAACATCATTGCCATTGCCAACATGCTGTTGGGCGCCAGCGCAGCAATATCCGCTCTGTATGTAATGCTTCATTGCCATGGTGTGTGCTTGACTAACTTTTATAAAGAACAGGAATGCACGTTATCGCCGCTACCTTCTTGCTCCCCGTTGGAGTCGTGCTGTACACCTTCGTCGGCGGTATCAAAGCAACCTTCTTAACCGACTATTTCCACACCTTTGTGATTACGATAATAGTGTGTTTCTTTACCATCAAAGTATTCACTATTCCCGAAATTGGGTCACCACAGGGCCTATTCGAACTTGTTATCCAAGCTGGCCGGGATCACCCAGTTGCGGGTAACGAGGGAGGGTCATATCTCACCATGACGAGCAAGAATGTACGCGTTTCTTTTTGGATTCTTTTGGTTTTCTAACATAATTTGCTGATAATCCTTAGGCTATATTCTTCGGCATTATCCATATTCTCGCCAACTTTGGCCTTGTTATCATGGACACTGGATTCTTTGCCAAGGCTTTCAGCGCGGCGCCACAAGCTGTCGTGCCTGGCTATGTTGTTGGTGGAATTGCCTACTTCGCAATTCCTTGGTGTTTAGGAACTATCATGAGCACGGCAGCACTTGCGCTGGAAACCTCGGATAGATTTCCAACATTCCCCAGGCGAATGTCTACTGTTGAGGTCTCCAACGGCCTTGTCTTGCCCTATGCTGCCATTGCGGTTGCTGGTAAAGGAGGAGCAGTAGCTGTGCTGCTCATTACCTTTATGGCGGTTACATCCACAATCAGTGCTCAAGTCATCTCTGTTTCGTCCATTATAAGCTTCGATATCTATCGCCACTACTTCAATAGAGCTGCTACTGATGCTGATGCAATTCGGTGGAGCCACATCGGTGTTGTTTTCTTCGCCCTCTTTTCCGCTGCATTTTCTACAGCTCTCTACTATGGCAATGTAGATCTTGGTTGGACCCTGTACATGTTGGGCGTGTTGACCTGTCCTGGCATCTTCCCCACGGTGTTCACAATCCTGTGGAGCAAGCAGTCTTGGGCAGCCGCCGTCTTCTCTCCCTTATTAGGTATGGCTTCAGGCATCGCCGTTTGGCTTGGAACCGCATACGCTTTGTACGGCGAGGTGACGGTCGCCTCAACCGGCCAAAGTTTACCCTGTGTTTATGGTACTGTAACATCGGCATTTAGTCCTGCTTTGTATTCGGTCGTCATTTCTCTCATCAAACCTAGCAATTACGATTGGTCCGACTTCCGAAAGGAGAGCCTTGCCTTTACCAAGGAGGTCACAGGCGACTCCAAGGCGCTTGACGTCCAGATCTCAGATTACTCGGAAGATGCTGCAAAGTTCGCAAAATGGGGGAAGATCGCAGCTTTATGGGCTGCAGCGACATTCCTTGGGCATTGGGTATTATGGTGAGAATTTGGTTCCCCCCTTTTTGGAACATAAGGATGAAGACTTACAATTTCTAGGCCGCTTCCAATGTACGCCTCACACTACATATTTGAAAAGGGATTCTTCGCCGCCTGGGTCGTTGTTGCTATAATTTGGGTCTGGGGCACGATGCTGATTACTGGTTTTTATCCTATTATTGATGGCCGACACCAGTTGCTTTTGGTTTATCACACCATACGAGGGACCAAAAAGGTGAATGATGGGAATGAAAGTGGAACAAAATCTCCAAATAGTGGAAACAGTGGAATTCTAGAAAAGCAGTAGAATAGGGATTTATAGACGCCTATCCCTCAATTAGAACTGAAGCAGATATCGCCTCGCTTATCCATTTATTGCAGTCGTTGTAGCAGTGTAGTATACGAGGAGGCGGGAACAAGGCTGCGATTATTTTCCAACGACTCGTCAATTACAACAGTAGACCTAGCTATAGAGAAGTTATACATATGTAATCCGAAGTGCTTTCATTAGTCTGTGAATAGCGATATGTATCTAAAATCATACTATAAACTACGGCGGAATGTCTCACGGGACAATGCTGCAGTATATCCTGTACAATGCCCTTCTCGAGTAAGTTGGAGTGCTTGGCGTCGTGCGGGATGAATTTGGTAATGTCATATAATCCATGTCTACGACGTTATCTGCTGCTATATCAATGGCGACACCTTTTTGGGTGTTTTTCAGTATTTAAGTAAATCGTTGAAGCTACAAAGTCCGATAGAAATGCATGTTATATTAGGAACAGGAGGAAGGGGACTGATGAGCCAGGGAGGCTACATGTATATTACATCACGTGATGCATGATTCTCACCCATTAACCGTGCCCGTTGTCTTCTATTCCCATATCTCCATATCACTGCTGACATTGCCAGCCTGAGAACAACCTCTCCAGTAATCGGACCTCTTCAATCCAAAATATGGATCAACACTGGTTAAAGGACAGCGGAGTACCATGCCAGTAACTCGAGGGAATTCAGGTCTCCCAAGTAAACAGCCGCATTCCAGTATTCTTATCATTTAAGAACAAGACTGTCCATCTTCTTCCTGATATCTTTCCTTCTTTCGTCGGGCATCGTATGGCTGACCGCAAAGATGTCTCCTCCTTTGGCTTAGTCGAATGCGGGGTCGGTATCTTGAATGTCTGAGATATCTAAATCTAACGCCGAAACACCATACTAACGGGGAGAGAAGAGAAGAGAAATTCACGAGCGGGTGATAGAGCCTAGGAAGTAGGATCATAACGCACTCTCAGCTGGGAATTACGACGCTCCTACGAATACCGAAAGCATTATAGTCGGCCAACGCCTTTCGAAGCACTCTCACCGGACCCCGAAGATGTGGAACCGTGGAGCTTCGTCTGAACCGCATGTGTACGGTGGCACATAAGCTAATGAGGGCAAATCGCGCAAATGACCCACATACCATAATTTTCCCCTCCTTCACTATACAAAATGCCACCGCAAATAACCTATATACCATAATTTTCCCCTCCTTCACCATATAAAATGCTATTAATAAGAGATCTTAGTAATATATAGGAAGAGATATCTTCCTTTTTTAATTAAAGGTAAATAAATTAATAAATTATAAATTAAATTAATTAAATTTTAATTTTTTAAAATTAATTATAAATTAATAAATATAT